>WNWK01049670.1:0-13127 GCA_009830355.1 Cherax destructor
ATTGAGGATTAAGTTTTGTTGTCATTTTTCTATAGATTAATGGCTTAACTTACTTGCTACACTGTTAATGCTACACTTATCACTGGCAGGTACTATAGCCTTTATCAACTCCTGCTGTATTAGTATCATAACGACCGGTTTTTTGGATTAAAACGCCGACTTTGAGGTGTATTTTCGTATAATATTTATGGTTCTATTCTTTTCGTGGTCTCATTTGATACAATGGAAAACATATTACAGAAATGGAGATGCTTTAGATTAGTTTCCTGATGAAAATGACCTTTAAATTGAGCTCAAACTAGTGGAAATGTTCGATTTTTGTCAATGTTCAATAGTACACAAATCACGATATGCGTCCAATACACATGAACTGGTGACTAATATTCTTATACAAGTGCATTGATATTATTTATACTATTTTTACAATAATGCAGTAGTCGTGCCTAAAGACATGACTAATGAACAGAGAAAATCTTATTTTAGTGCCAGGAATGTCTGCATTGTTTATTCTGGACCCTATTTTGAAATTGACATCTTTTTCATTTTGCATGAAATTGAACAATTGCCAATTTCTGACCACTTTATTGGGTAGTTGTAATTGGTAAATCGGTTTCTTGTACTCAATCAATAGACCAAATGGAGTTCTAAAGAAATATCTATGAGTTTGGTTGACTATAACAATGGAATTGGGCGAAAATAGGGCTCAAAGTCAGCGAAATCGCCGATGCGTATATATCGCTAACTTTGCGAGAGCGTAATTCCGCAAGTTTTCCATCAAATTTCTTACTTTTTGGTGCCATTACCATTGGGGAAAGATTTTCTATCATTTCATAAGAAAAAATCATTTTTTTTTTTCCAAAATTTTGTGACATAGAATGACAGTTTTAGAATGGGGCCTCCGACAATCAAAGGGTTAAACAGTTGCAATAATGAGTGACAGCTCATGTGCAGCTGTTTTATATATGAATTGTGGCAAGTTATCTAGATCTCCTGCTTCGTTTTTTAATGATTTAATGATGAGTGAGACTTCAGTAGGATTAGTTGGAGCTAGATATAGTATTTGGGTACTTGCCTGTGAGGTAGTCTATTGGCTGGGCATTTGAGCTAGGAATTTTACATGCTAGCTTTGATCCTATAGTAGAGAAGATGTTAAATTTGTTGGCCGTGTCTATAAGTTGAATGTGAGGTTCATCTGGTTTAGTTAATTTTACCTCTATTTCTTAGAGCCCAAAATTTTGTTAGGGTTTGCCAGATACTTTTCATATCACCTTTTATTTCAATAAATTTATTTTCATAATACATTTGCTTTGATTTTCGTATTAGTTTTGCGAGTATTGATGTGTATCGTTTAGCCAGTTGTTTAGTAATCAGGCCTAATCTGAACTGTTTGTAAAGTTGGTGCTTTTTATCAATAGATTTGAGGATACTTTTTGTTAGCCATGGGCTGTTTAGTCTCTTTTCTGTGATCTGCTTCATTTTGATTGGACAATGCTTGTTGTAGAGGTGACCCGGTGGTCTGGTGGCTAGAGCTCTCGCTTCACACACGGAGGGCCCGGGTTCGATTCCCGGCGGGTGGAAACATTTCGACGTGTTTCCTTACACCTGTTGTCATGTTCACCTAGCAGCAATTAGGTACCTGGGTTGTTAGTCGACTGGTGTGGGTCGCATCCTGGGGGACAAGATAAAGGACCCCAATGGAAATAAGACAGACAGTCCTCGATGACGCACTGACTTTCTTGGGATATCCTGGGTGGCTAAACCTCCGGGGTTAAAAATCCAAAGAAATCTTATCTTTAGTGTTTTATATAAAAAGTTTTGACATCTTGTCAATATTATTGTCGTCAGGTATCTCTCTCTGTCAATCAATGTCACCTAGTGCTAATATTAAATTGTTTACCAATGTCTCGTCATGCAGGCGAAATGAGATCTTTCTCGTTTCTTGAGGCAATTAACATAAGTTGGTTATGAGAAAGGTGGGGTAGTGGTGTGTAGTGTTGTCTGTGATTATACCTGCTTGTAGTGGGGATATCATGTTGGTCCAGATATGGTCAAGTAATGAGGCACCTGTCTCAGATTCTTTTTGGCTTAGTTATTGAGGGTAGCAACAAACAGTTGTTCATAGTGTTTGTGAAATCAGCTACTGGAGGGTCAGTTGCTTGGATGAGGTTTATGTTGAAGTCTTCAGTAAGTATCAGGTGGTGTTTATTCAACTCCGACTCAGTTATCAAGTTTCTAAGGTTACTACTAAAAGTGTAAGTATTTGTGTTGGTAGTCTGAACACTGCTCCAACTGCTATACGTTTCTTACAGGTTTTTGATGAGAATTTAGCTATTATATATTCGCCATTCTCGTCCCTTGTGCAAGTTGATTTCATACATTCTAATTCATCAGAGTAATAGATGGCAGTGCCTACTCCTGATTGGTCAGGCCTGCAGTTATGTATGGCTGTGTAACCAGGTATGGTAAATATGTCTGGCCGATTTGTTGAAAGGAAGAAGAAATATTGTTTGATCCAGGTTTCAGTAAGAATAATAAAAGTTATAGTAGCATTTAGAGACTTCAGTAATGCAAGGAGGTCATCATAGTGTTTACTTAATGATCTAACATTACAGTTGAAGACTGTAATGTTCTAGCTGGCACTGAGTAGAGTTTTAGCCTGACTAGCAGTGTAGCAATGGCAATTACTGTTAGGATTATTTGTGCAGTTCAATAAAAGGTTGACATCAGAATCAAAAGCTGCATTCATAAGGGACACGTTGAGAAAAAATTTGTTGCAATTATAAAAAAAAAAAATTGCTGTTAACCACTAACAAATATGAATACAGTGGAACCCCAGAATACGTAATTAATCCGTTCCAGAAGGCGCTATTTAAACCGAATATAACTTAATCCGAATCTATTTTCAACATAAGAAATAATGGAAATTCAATTAATCCGTTCCATACACCCAAAAGTATTAAAATAAATTGTGTTTCCACATTAAATTATACACAGAAAAGAATGAGATATAAAGTACATAAAACAGTAATAACTTGACACTTACCTTTACTGAAGAGTTGTTGATGTGTGGAAGACGGAAGGAGGGGAGAGGAAGGAGGAGTTGCTAGTGTTTGGAAGGAAAATCATCTTCCATTAAGACTTCAGGTACCAAGTTCTTTTCTGGGGTTACTTCCCTTCTTTGTATATAAATGGCACTAGGACCAGCTTGAGAGTCACTGGACCCCTGTCGCTCAAAAACGTGTCCCAGAGAGTTCTGTTTAGGCGAATATTTGGAATTGTGCCCGCGACAGGGGTGTGTGTTTGTGGACAGGACAAGATAGTCCTTCATTATGACACTAATATCAACTCTACGGCTTATTTATCTGTCACAATTCATCTACTATGACATAATAAACAATATTATTAACATAGAAACATAACATATACTCTAGTATGAATAAAATATGTCATTACGAATGTGAGGACTGGTGTTGTGTTGTTTGTTGTTGAGTGTATCTATACAGTCTTGTACATAGGTGGTTTGTGCAGTGCTCCTCTATACAGTCTTGTAGGTGACTATAAGGTGTACATATAGTGGTGGTGGTGGGCAGCAGCAGCAGACGGTAGTGTTGTTAGTCACCCTATACCTCAAATAACAGTGTTAGTTTGATATCTTTATTATGCACCCCATACCCATCCTGTGGGCGGTAGTCAAAAGATTACAGAGGTACATAATGGGTCCAGGGACTGGACCTCAAAGTTTGATAGCTGAGCAAGTTACAAAGGTAATGAACTCAGATGGATCTGGTCACAATAATGACAATATGACAAGTTACAAAGGTATTTGCAGATTACAGAGGTATATATGGGGTCCAGAGACTGGGCCCCAAAGTTTTGATAGCTGAACAAGGTACAATGGTGATGAATTCACTAGTTACAAGGCAATGAATCATGTAAGTAAGTAAATTTACTTACGTCTGTACATGGTTGCAATCATGAACAAATTATAAAGCAATGAGCAATCTATTAGTCTACACCCAGCCACAACTGTAATGAGTTATTGGTGCAAATTTTAACTGTTGGGTCACACACACACACATACATATACACATACATATATATACACACACACACACACACACATACACACACACATACATGTATATACATACACACATACACATACACACACATACATACATACACACACACACACACACACACACACACACACACACACACACACACACACACACACAGGGGCCAGGAGCTGAGTATCGACCCCTGCAACCACAATTAGGTGAGTACACACACACACACACTGGCAAACCTAAGATTAGCGTTCCGTTACCTTAACAAGGAATCGTTCAAGACACTGTATACCGTATACGTCAGGCCCATACTAGAGTATGCTGCACCAGTCTGGAACCCACACCTGGTCAAGCACGTCGAGAAATTAGAGAAAGTGCAAAGGTTTGCGACAAGGCTAGTTCCACAACTCAGGACTGCCCTATGAAGAAAGGTTGAGGGAAATAGGACTAACAACACTGGAGGACAGAAGGGTTAGAGGAGACATGATAACGACATACAAAATACTGCGGGGAATCGACAAGGTAGATAGTGACAGGATGTTCCAGAGAGGAAACACAGAAACAAGGGGACACAACTGGAAGCTGAAGACTCAGATGAGTCAGAGGGATGTTAGGAAGCAATTCTTCAGCCATAGAGTAGTTAGGAAGTGGAATAGTTTAGCGAACGATATAGTGGAGGCGGGAGCCATAACATAGTTTTAAGACAAGGTATGATAAAGCTCATGGAGCAGGGAGAGCAGAGACCCAGTAGCGGACAGTGCAGAGGCGGGGCCAGGAGCTGAGTCTCGACCCCTGCAACCACAATTAGGTGAGTACAATTAGGTGAGTACACACACACACACACACAAACTCAGGGGTCTGTCTTATGAAGAAAGGTTGAGGGAAATAGGACTAACAACACTGGAGGAAAGAAGGGTCAGAGGAGAAAATGATAACGACATACAAAATACTGCTGGGGAATTGACAAGGTAGATAGTGACAGGTTGTTTCAGAGAGGGAACACAGAAACAAGGGGACACAACTGGAAGCTGAAGACTCAGATGAGTCAAAGGGATGTCAGGAAACATTTCTTCAGCCACAGAGTAGTCAGGAAGTGGAATGGACTAGAGAAAGACATAGTGGAGGCAGGAACCATACATAGTTTTAAGACAAGGTATGATAAAGCTCATGGAGCAGGGAGAGCAGAGACCCAGTAGCAGACAGCGAAGAGGCGGGGCCAGGAGCTGAGTCTCGACCCCTGCAACCACAATTAGGTGAATTAGGTGAGTACAAACACACGAAGGGATGTTAGGAAGCATTTCTTCAGCCACAGAGTAGTCAGGAAGTGGAATAGTCTAGAGAAAGATATAGTGGAGGCAGGAACCATACATAGTTTTAAGACAAGGTATGATAAAGCTCATGGAGCAGGGAGAGCAGAGACCCAGTAGCAGACAGCGAAGAGGCAGGGCCAGGAGCTGAGTCTCGACCCCTGCAACCACAATTAGGTGAGTACACACACACACACACACACACGTGGCAATGCTTTATTTACAGGGAGCAAAGTCAGGGTATTTTTCCAGAATGGTCTGTAATATACCACTGTGGATAAAATACTTTGACATATCTTGAACATTTCTGAGTGAGTTGTCTCTGAATTCATTAATTTTATCGCACTCCAGTACATAATGACGCAGGGTGTGACAATAATCCAACTGGCAAAGTTTACATTTTGTTTGGTCTACATCTGGTGGTGGTGATTTAACCTGCCAAAGATACTTGTAACCCAGCCGGAGGCGGGCGGTAGTGACATCCAAGAGTCTGCTTATTTTGTTGGATGCACCATAGACATGTGGCTCCTCCTGCATGATAGAATGATGATAGATGGACTGACTGGTGTCACTCTCCCTGAGTCTTAAGTCAATAAAATTCAGTTGAAGTTCTTTTCGTATTATTGTTCTCAAACTGCTAACTGACAAGTCAAGATTGTAATCTACCTCCCTCTTTGAAAGCATAAAACTTAGCCAATTTATCAGTTCTATCATGCATCTGAAGACCAATGTGAGATGGAATCCACAGCATGTGCACTCTGACTCTACTATCCAAAATCCTACCATACCTGTGTCTGGCTTCTGACACAAACATGCTCCAAGTTATTCTTGATGAGTTGAGAGCATTTATGGATGACAGAGAATCAGTTACAAGGAGTATGGCAAAAAGGGGTATGAAACAGTTCTGTCTGAAGGGTAGAGGGGCCCCCGTTTTGATGCGTGCTCAATTCTTTAAGAGAGCCATCACTCTGTATGACAACAGCACCCACCAGCTGCACCAGTGGATTTTGAACAGAACCATCAACGTAAATAATTTGAAGATGTGCTGTTTGGCTAGTGGAGGAGTTAAGTTTCGTGTCGTCATTTTCTATCAATTAATGGCTTAACACTTTACACTGTTAATGCTACACTTTATCGCTGGCTGGCACTATAGCCTTTATCAACTCCTGCTGCTTTAGTATCATAGCATATCGTAAAATCACTTATGAAGACACATTCTTCCCTCTCAGCCCTTTACCAAAGGGCTGGCACTAGGGCTTTTTTGGGCCCATGGTGGCTTATTTAGATTGCAAGCACTAAAAACAATGAAATAATGACTCTGATGGTGTGTTGGGCTGTCCGGGCCATGCGTACGCGTCCAGGATGAATTACTTATTCCGAGCGGATCTACTTATACCGAACCAATATTTTTACGAAAAAATGTTACTTATTCCAAATTTTATGTAATCCAACGACTACGTAATCCAGGGGTTCACTGTATATGGACTAAAATAATTATTTTAAAGCTAAAAATAAAGGAGCTACTGAATATAAAAGTAAAATAATGAAAATATAACACTCATATCAAAAACAATATACTAAGATCACAACATAATAGAGGTCCAGACATGCATGCGGGGAGCCCCAGATCAACAAAATGTGATCAGCCGCGAGGGAGCTTTCTCCAAATTCAACTTCACTAACAAAAACATAAGGTGAGACCAAGTAAACTAAATCCTAAATGATATAAACTGGGAAGATTGCCTAAGCATCACGGATCCTAACCTATGTCTAGAACAAATTAACTCTGTGGCACTCGAGGTTTGCTCAAGGCAAATTCCCTTAAGGAAAAGGAGGAGAAGATGCAAACTAGAAAGAGAGAGGCGCTCCATATACAGGCGAAGGCAAAGAATAACGGAGCGACTACAGGAGGCCAATGTATCTGAAATACGTAGGGAGACACTAGTCAGAGAAATAGCAAACATCGAATTAAAACTAAAAGAATCTTACAGGAATCAAGAGATGCGGGAAGAACTAAAAGACATAAATGAAATTGAAAGAAACCCAAGTATTTCTTTTCCTATGGAAAATCAAAGTCGAGAACAACAACCAGTATTGGGCCCCTACTTAAACGGGATGGGTCCTACACAGATGACAGCAAGGAAATGAGTGAGTTACTTAAGTCCCAGTATGACTCAGTTTTTAGCGAGCCACTAACCAGACTGAAAATCGAAAACCTAAACGATTTTTTTATGAGAGTGCCACAGAGCTTGACAGACGCATGCCTTTCTGACATCACCACGACGCCAAATGACTTCGAAAAGGCAATAAATGACATGCACATGCACTCCGCTCCAGGCCCAGACTCATGGAACTCCGTGTTCATCAAGAACTGCAAGAAGCCCCTATCACATGCTTTTAACATCCTATGGAGAGGGAGCATGGACACTGGGATCGTCCCGCAGCTACTAAAAACAACAGACATAGCCCCACTCCACAAAGGGGGCAGTAAAGCAATAGCAAAGAACTACAGACTTAATTGTGCTAACGTCCCATATCATAAAAATCTTTGAAAGGGTTCTAAGAAGTAAGATCGCTACCCATCTAGATACCCATCAATTGCACAACCCAGGACAGCATTTGTTTAGAGCAGGCCGCTCCTGTCTGTCCCAACTACTGGACCACTACGACAAGGTCCTGGATGCTCTAGAAGATAAATAGAATGCAGATGTTATATACACAGATTTTGCAAAAGCCTTTGACAAGTGTGACCATGGTGTAATAGCACACAAAATGCGTGATAAAGGAATAACAGGAAAAGTTGGTAGATGGATCTATAATTTCCTAACATGTAGAACACAGAGTAGTAGTCAACAGAGTAAAGTCTGAGGCAGCTACTGTGAAAAGCTCTGTTCCACAAGGCACAGTACTTGCTCCCATCCTATTCCTCATCCTCATATCGGACATTGACAGGGATATAAGCCACAGTGCTGTGTCTTCTTTTGCAGATGACACCTGAATCTGTATGACAGTGTCCACCGTTGAAGACACTGCAAGACTCCAAGCAGACATAAACCAAATCTTTAAATGGGCTGCAGAAAACAATATGAAGTTCAATGATGAGAAATTTCAATTACTCAGATACGGAAAAGGTGAAGAAATTAAAATCTCATCGGAGTACAAAACTAATTCCAACCACACAATAGAGCTAAAAACTAATGTCAAAGACCTGGGAGTGATCATGTCAGAGGATCTCACCTTCAAGGACCATAACACCATTGCAATCGTATCTGCTAGAAAAATGACAGGATGGATAATGAGAATCTTCAAAACCAGGGATGCCAAGCCCATGTTGACATTTTACAGATCGCTTGTTCTGTCTAGGCTGGAATATTGCTGCACACTAACTGCACCTTTCAAGGCGGGTGAAATTGCTGACCTTGAAAATGTGCAGAGAACCTTCACGGCACGCATAACCGCGAAAAACCACCTCAATTACTGGGAACGCTTTAAGTTCCTAAACCTGTACTCTCTAGAACGCAGGCAGGAGAGATACATTATTATATACACATGGAAAATTCTCGAGGGTTTAGTACCAAACTTGCACACAAAAATCACTCCCTACGAAAGCAAAAGACTCGGCAGGCGATGTAACATCCCCCAGTGAAGAGCAGGGGTGCCACTAGCACGTTGAGGAACAACACAATAAGTGTCAGGGGCCCAAGATTGTTCAACTGCCTCCCAGCATACATCAGGGGGATTACCAACAAACCCCTGGCTGTCTTCAAGCAGGCACTGGACAGGCACCTAGAGTCGGTGCCTGACCAGCCAGGCTGTGGTTCGTACTTTGGACTGCGTGCGGCCAGCAGTAACAGACTGTTTGATCAGCCTCTGGTCCAACAGGAGGTCTGGTCACAGACCGGGCCGCAGGGGCGTTGACCCCTGGAATTCTCTCCAGGTAAACTCCAGGTTAGCACCTTAGCACATGTGTCTCAGTAATTGAGAATCAATTACTGTTATTCACTAACAAATAAGAAAATATGGGTTAAGATTATTATTAAAGTTAAAAATGTATAAGACACTGGGTATGAGATTCAATGAGAAATTTACTGTTTAGTATTTGGTTTAGTACCTTTGTGTAGCACCTAATGACACTAAGTAACTTACATTTTTAAAAATATGGCTAAACACTTAAAACATGGAAAATAATCACTTATAACAATAGTCAGACAAATAATAGGCCAGGGTATATTGTACTATACTACAGCACTGTATATGGTTGATATGATGAGATAAGACTTAACAAGATTCAGTCAGACCAGTGATTGTGAGGAAATATACAGCTCTTGTTCATTTGTTATTTCAAACCTACGAGCAGTCTGGGTGTGAAGCATGAATGGTGAATGTTGCAGCAAGAGGCTAAACCACAGGGGTTATACAGCACAGCTGGTCAGGGCAGGATGCAGGGAGAATGGGTTGTAAGAGGGAGAGGGATGATTAGTAGAGTATGAAGTGCAGAAGGGTAGTGAATAGTGCAGGGATAGAGGTTAGCAAGAGATCGAGGTAGAAGAGACTAAGGGAAGTGCTAGAGGTATAATCTTCAGAGTTTGTGCATAAGTCAGTTGCTGTCAAAAAGTCAATGAGAGAGTCGAGATTAAAATAGGGCCCATCGGCAAGAAGGGAAGGTAAAGAAAGGGCCGCAGAGCGAAGACGCTGTTGGAGGTAAATTCTGCGTGCTCATTGATAGTGGGGCAGTCCAACAGAATATGGCGAACAGACACTGGAACCTCACAATGCTCACAGAGAGGGACAGGGAGCCTCTCCATGAGATACCCGTGAGTAAGACGAGTGTGGCCTATGCGAAGACAGGAGAGTGTAGTCTCCCAACCTCGACATTGGTGACAAGAAGGCCAAAAACCTATACTCAGTTTTATAGAATTAAGTTTGTTATTTAGAAGGTCAGACCAGTGTTGTTGCCAATGGGTGCAAAGGTGGGTAGCAATGACTGCAAAATAGTCCGTGAATAGAACACCTCTATATGAAACTGCTGACCGTGCAGCAGTGTCTGCCTGTTCATTGCCCTGTATGTCAACATGACCAGGGACCCAACAAAAAACAATATTTTTGTGCTTGCTAGAGATACGCGTAACCAAAGTTTGATACGAAGAACTAGGGGGTGAGGTGTATCAATTTTACGGATAGCCTGTAAAACACTAAGGGAGTCTGAAACGACCACAAATGATGACACAGGCATAGATGCAATACGGATAAGTGCCACAAGAATGGCATACAATTCAGCCGTAAATATGCTAGCCGAGGGTAATAGATGCCCTCGCATGACGCTGTCCGGGAATTCTGCTGCGAATCCAACACCGTCAGATGACTTTGAACTATCGGTGTACACTGCGATGGCATGGGAAGGAAAACAGAAGTTGTGGAGAAAATTCTCCAAAAGAGGGGAGTACCTACCCTTTCTGCCCTTAGAAAGAGCTCTTCCCTTTCCGGCCCTTAGAAAGGGCCAGACGGTGTGTTTGGTTTCGAAAACAACTTAATTAAGAGCAGGTGAATGGGCCACAGTGTGTCACGTGTTGTCCGACCAAGTAGCAACGAGTATAAGTGAGTCAATAGACATTTGAGATAAATGTAACTCTTTGCCGTAACAGAAAAGTTACAGGAAACTGCTGTTTCCATTTCTACACTTTAATTTACAATCATGTGTACCAGTGATCAAAGTATTTAGAGAACACAAACATTTTAATTGCCACTTGTAGCAGCATGTAGCAATTGTTGAAATTGTGCTGATGTCAGTGATGCCAATCTCCGCTGAGGCACGAGGGCACACGAGGCATTAGATTGACCTCGGCCACAGAAGGGATGCGAGTTGTGACAAAGGGATTTAACCTAACAAAGACATTAGTCGTACTCATCCGTTATTCTAATTTCAATCTCCACAAATGTCGGGAAATAGGATAAGAACTCTGTTCCAGCGGGTTTAGTGTTAAACTCAAATTTGCGGTATATTCAGAAGTGTGCGCAGCTTCTTATTACTGCTAAAAGACAAACGTAGAGAGACAATCGCTAGAGAACTCCATCGAAACAAGATGGTGACTCATCAGCGTTCTACAAATCAAGACAATGATATCCGGGTGTGAATTAAGGGTCCGTTACAAATACCCAGGTAACCCTGCTTAGACATAGATGTCACCTGCTGCGCAGTTAGAAATACATATTTTGTTCTAGTCAGATTTATCATTCGCCTAGTCACACGTGGGCGATCCACCCAAACAACGTAAGTAAACCGCCATTAAGTCCATTCAATGACTGATTATATAGCATATGCTCCTTTGGGGCAATATTTTATACTTACATAAATTTTATACATCCATACAGCCCTGTGGGGGATGAGAACGTCTGCATCAACGATTATTGGGATGGCTGGATAGTCGTGGATGCATCTACAAGCTAAGTATAGCAACATTAACAGTCCACTTTATCGTAGGGATACATTCCTCCACAAGTTTGGTCCTTCTGAACCAGAAGTTTGGTCCTTCTGAACCGGAAGTTTGGTCCTTACGAACCGGAAGTTTGGTCGTATTCGAACCGGAGAGTGGCCACATGGTGGTCCAAAGACTTATACTCCAGTGTGTAAGTATCTATGATCCAAGGTCCTTCGAAAAAAGCTGTAAAACTAGTGTTTTTACAAAAGAAACCAGAATATATGAGTCCCTACTCTCAATCAAAGAGCATGGGAAGCCATTGTGAAGGCATAGAAAATGTGAGCGGGCAATCGCTCACCTAAGGTTGGGGGACAGTACAGCTGGGAGGAACTCCCCCACTCACCCACGCTGGAGCTACCCTCCAATTCTGCTTAAGTCAGCGAGTGGCTCAGAAGCGCACAGCTTGTCTCTGAGTTTATATATACACACAGTGTTTATAAATGTTTATAGACACAAATTAAGAGAAGAAACTGTGTATTATGTTTGTCTCTTATATAATATAGGAAGTTATATTAAGTTCAAACTTTCATTTTAACATTTGACATATGTATGTATATAAACATTGAATATATATGTGTAACCATTTATGCATTTATATACAGTGTATAACGTTATTAATGTGTGAAGTGACGACAGTGCTGAGACTCAGTGGTTTGGCTGAGACAGCATTTCAGGACATAAACACCCTCTGTGGGAAATTGTGGGAGATAAGTCTATCTGGGACACCGCCACTTGCAATAAACAATCTCCCAGGGATATGACCGACTAGTATAATTTTACCGCAGTCATTCCCTTTAAGGTATATGAGAACGTTACCCACTCCTGGCCGCACCCAAGGGTACCTTCAATATTTTCACGTTAGCCCACTGCACTCTGGACCAGTATAAATAAATCTGAGTAGATAATATTAATAATTATGGTATGATTAAATTTAAGTGGACTGTACTCACCTAATTGTGGTTGCAGGGGTCGAGACTCAGCTCCTGGCCCCTGTATAGGTATTAGACGACTGATCAAGTAGGAGGAAAGGTAGAGAACACACAATTAAGTTAACATGACCATCACTCACCTAATTAACAGCATCATAGCCGTGCATGGTAGATCGATGACCTAGCTAAAGTACATCTACTGTGCATAACAATATTATTGGCCAATAACAAAGACGACAGATGAGTACTTAGCTTGAGATGAGGGAGTCGCTTCGTTGTTGACGTCCTCCTGCGATCTGGTTCGATCGCGATGGTAAGAGTTGTCCGCCGGGTCAAGGAAAAATT
>WNWK01049671.1:0-13127 GCA_009830355.1 Cherax destructor
CATGACCTTCCAGTTTCATATAGAGGTGTTCCTTTCACGGACTATTTTGCGGTCATTGCTACCCACCTTCGCACCTGTTGGCACAACGCTGGTCTGACCTGCAAATAACAAACTTCATTCTATTAAACCGATTATAGGTTTCTGGCCTTCTTCTTGTCACCAATGTCGGGGTTTGGGAGACTACACTCTCCGTCTTCGCATCGGCCACACTTGTCTTACTCACGGGTATCTCATGGAGAGGCTCCCTGCCCCTCTCTGTGAGCACTGTCAGGTTCCAGTGTCTGTTCGACATATTCTGTTGGACTGCTCACTATATCAACGAGCACGCAGGATTTACCTCCAAAGGCGTCTTCGCTCTGCTGCCCTTTCTTTACCTTCCCTTCTTGCTGATGGACCCTTCTTTAATCCTGACTCTCTCGTTGACTTTTTGACAGAAACTGACTTACTACACAAACTCTGAAGATTATACCTTTAGCACCTCTCTCAGTCCCTTGTACCTCGATCTCTTGCTACCCTCTATCCATGCACTATCCACTTCCCTGCTGCACTCCATACCCTACTAATCATCCATCACCCTCTTACAATCCATTCTCCCTGCATCCTGTCCTGCCCTGCCACGCTGTATAACCCTTGTGGTTTAGCGCTTCTTTTGATTATAATAATAATATACAAAGTTCAATCAAATGCTCCCTATTATCATTTACACCTGGTACCCCATACTTACCTACCACACCCTCTCTAAAACGCTTCTTCTACTTCAGCATTTAGGTCCCCTACCACAATTACTCTCTCACTTGGCTCAAAAGTTCCTACACACTTGCTTAACATCTCCCAAAATCTCTCTCCTCTACACTCCTCTCTTCTCCAGGTGCATACGCACTTATTATGACCCATTTTTCACATCCAACCCTTATTTTAATCCACATAATCCTTGAATTTATACATTTATGTTCCCTCTTCTTTCTCCATAACTGATCCTTCAACATTATTACTACCACTTCTTTAGCTCTAACTCTCTCAGATACTCCTGACTTAATCCCATTTATTTCTCCCCACTGAAACTCGCCTACCCCCTTAACTTTGCTACTGGGAGATTTCAACCTCAGGCACCTAAAATGGAGGAACATTGCAAACAATGTGGTAGCAGAGATAACACCAGGAGGCAGCTCAGATGAAAATTCACACATGCATGAACTTTTAAATCTCTGCACCAAGTTCACCTTAAACCAGCAAATAGTAGAGCCCACAAGATTAGAGAATATGCTGGACCTCATCTTCACCAACAATGATGATCTGATACGAAATGTCATCATATCAAAAACAATATACTCAGATCACAACATAATAGAGGTACAGACATGCATGCGGGGAGCCCCAGATCAACAAAATGTGATCAGCCGTGAGGAGCTTTCTCCAAATTCAACTTCAATAAAAAAACATAAGGTGGGACCAAGTAAACCAAGTCCTAAATGATATAAACTGGGAAGATTGCCTAAGCATCACGGATCCCAACCTATGTCTAGAACAAATTAACTCTGTGGTGCTTGAGGTTTGCTCAAGGCAAATTCCCTTAAGGAAAAGGAGGAGAAGATGCAAACTAGAAAGAGAGAGGCGCTCCCTATACAGGCGAAGGCACAGAATAACGGAGCGGTTACAGGAGGCCAATATCTCTGAAATACGTAGGGAGACACTAATCAGAGAAATAGCAAACATCGAATTAAAACTAAAGGAATCTTATAGGAATCAAGAGACACGGGAAGAACTAAGAGCCATACATGAAATTGAAAGAAACCCTTAGTATTTCTTTTCCTATGCAAAATCAAAGTCGAGAACAACAACCAGTATTGGGCCCCTACTTAAACCGGATGGGTCCTACATAGATGACAGCAAGGAAATGAGTGAGTTACTTAAATCCCAGTATGACTCAGTCTTTAGCGAGCCACTAACCAGACTGAAAATCGAAAACCTAAATTATTTTTTTATGAGAGTGCCACAGAACTTGACAGACGCATGCCTTTCTGACATCATCACGACGCCAAATGACTTCGAAAAGGCAATAAATGACATGCCCATGCACTCCGCTCCAGGCCCAGACTCGTGGAACTCCGTGTTCATCAAGAACTGCAAGAAGCCCCTATCACATGCTTTTAACATCCTATGGAGAGGGAGCATGGACACTGGGATCGTCCTGCAGCTACTAAAACAACAGACATAGCCCCGCTCCACAAAGGGGCAGTAAAGCAATAGCAAAGAACTACAGACTAATTGCGCTAACGTCCCATATCATAAAAATCTTTGAAAGGGTTCTAAGAAGCAAGATCGCCACCCATCTTGATACCCATCAATTGCACAACCCAGGACAGCATGGGTTTAGAGCAGGCCGCTCCTGTCTGTCCCAACTACTGGACCACTACGACAAGGTCCTGGATGCTCTAGAAGATAAACAGAATGCAGATGTTATATACACAGATTTTGCAAAAGCCTTTGACAAGTGTGACCATGGTGTAATAGCACACAAAATGCGTGATAAAGGAATAACAGGAAAAGTTGGTAGATGGATCTATAATTTCCTAACACGTAGAACACAAAAAGTAGTAGTCAACAGAGTAAAGTCTGAGGCAGCTACTGTGAAAAGCTCTGTTCCACAAGGCACAGTACTTTCTCCCATCCTATTCCTCATCCTCATATCAGACATTGACAGGGATATAAGCCAAAGTGCTGTGTCTTCCTTTGCAGATGACACTCGAATCTGTATGACAGTGTCCACCGTTGAAGACACTGCAAGACTCCAAGCAGACATAAACCAAATCTTTAAATGGGCTGCAGAAAACAATATGAAGTTCAATGATGAGAAATTTCAATTACTCAGATACGGAAAACGTGAAGAAATTAAAATCTCATCGGAGTACAAAACTAATTCCAACCACACAATAGAGCGAAAAACTAATGTCAAAGACCTGGGAGTGATCATGACAGAGGATCTCACCTTCAAGGACCACAACAATGTAGCAATTGCATCTGCTCGAAAAATGACAGGATGGATAATGAGAACCTTCAAAACCAGGGATGCCAAGAACATGTTGACACTTTACAGATCGCTTGTTCTATCTAGGCTGGAATATTGCTGCACACTAACTGCACCTTTCAAGGCGGGTGAAATTGCTGACCTCTAAAATGTGCAGAGAACCTTCACCGCACGCATAAGTGCGATAAACCACCTCAACTACTGGGAACGCTTGAAGTTCCTAAACCTGTACTCTCTAGAACGCAGGCGGGAGAGATACATTATTATATACACATGGAAAATTCTCGAAGGCTTAGTACCAAACTTGCACACAAAAATCACTCAGTACGAAAGCAAAAGACTCGGCAGGCGATGTAACATCCCCCAATGAAGAGCAGGGTGCCACTAGCACGTTGAGGGACAACACAATAAGTGTGAGGGCCCAAGATTGTTCAACTGCCTCCCAGCATACATCAGGGGGATTACCAACAAGCCCCTGACTGTCTTCAAGCAGGCACTGGACAGGCACCTCAAGTCGGTACCTGATCAGCCGGGCTGTGGTTCGTACGTTGGACTGCGTGCGGCCAGCAGTAACAGCCTGGTTGATCAGGCTCTGGTATAACAGGAGGCCTTGTCACAGACCGGGCCGTGGGGGCGTTGACCCCTGGAATTCTCTCCAGGTAGACTCCAGGTAGGGCCAGGATATCCAACTTCTTTTCATTCATAACATCAGCAATCATCTCTTTCTTATCATCCGCACTACATCCACGCACATTCAAACATCCCAATTTTATGAAGTTTTCCTTATCTTGTTTTTAGTAATTTATACAGGAGAATGGGTTACTAGCCCATTGCTCACGGCATTTAGTGGCTTCTTACGACACGCATAGCTTACGGAGGAAGAATTCTGTTCCACTTCCCCATGGAGATAAGCAGAAATAAACAAGAACAAGAACTAGGAAGAATATAAGAAAACCCCAGAGGGTTTAGTATATATATGCTTGTACATGCATGTGTAGTGTTACCTAAGTGTAAGTAGAAGTAGCAAGACATCTGCAACCTTGCATGTTTATGAGACAGAAAAAGACACCAGCAATCCTACCATCATGCAAAACAATTACAGGCTTATGTTTCACACTCATTTGGTAGGACGGTAGTACCTCCCTGGGTGGTTGCTGTCTACCAACCTACTACCTATTGATGGACTTGACAAATGTGCAACACTTGGTTATCTTTATTGAGGAAATGTTTCATCACACACTGGCTTCATCAGTCGTAAACAAAGAAGAGTGGTGAAGATGAGAAAGAGTTTGAGGTAATAAGTCCCTCAGCATGGAGTCGATGTAATCAGTCCATCAATCTTGAGAAGAATACAGCATATGAACAAAGTTGCTTATATACTGTAGACAGGTGAGGTGAAGCTGTCGTAGGTGATATCACAGTGGACATATCCACATGTGGAAGTAAGTCATGACTATAGGTTAGGCAAGTGAAGAATTTCCTGTATCAAGATCCCAAGATGTTGCTGTGTCTGACAGCAATGTTGATAAGTGGTTCAGAGAACCAACTTGTTGGTTCTCTGAACTATTTATCTACATGTTAGTACATATGCAATAAATTACCACAATTTTGATATCTTTCTCATATGAATTTATTGTATTTAAGTAGAAACTCATGTAGGTGAAAAGTCCGAAAACATTGAATAGCACAATTGAAGACAAAGTTATACATCAGTAATCAGTCTACAAGGAAGTGTCAAAGATCAATGCAGGATTATAATGCAAATTTAATTGGATAAGATTACAAAGTAGTTATAGATTTCAAAGTAGCAAATTATAAATCATACAGCAGTATGGCCCTTGTAGGTACAGCGCTTCTTTTTTATTTTAATATAAATTTTGGAAATTTTGTCTTTGGACTGCCTCCTTGTAAGCTGCCCCCTGGCAAGTACTGTTGACACCGACACTCTGAGATTACTCCTCTCAGGCTCTGTCCCTCAGGCTGGGACAAATTTCCATATAACTGCAGCTGCAAGAATTCCCCACCTACATGTGCGACTAAAAAAAGGGTTAACTTGATGGAGAAGAATTTGTCACCTAGTCTTCCAATCTCCCTAAGCCTTAGTCCCCTATGGACTTTCCCTTTCAAATCACCACGTGCAGGGAAGGACCTTATTCTGCAAGAATTCAAGTGGTATTAGTGTCCTGCCAGAAACTCAGAATTCCCCAACTCCAAGGAATATCCTCTAAGCAATATCTAAGCAGTATAGGACACTAGCTTCTAGACTTGTACTTAAGAGGGGACACTGGTACGTACTTGATCTAGCATCCAACTGTACAAGACCCACAGTTCAACTCACTTTTTTCCCCCTGGAAACTGGCCAGATACTGAGAGAAAGAAAGAAGTATTGTTTTACTGTAGTGGGTCTGGATGGAGAAAGATAACCACAGTACTTCGGGATGCCTCCTCCGAGTTCCCCAGGTCTGGTGGTGGTGGACACGTGGGGGTGCCAGGCTACTGTTCCCAGCCCGTGTTGTTTTCAAATTCAAATTCAAATTCTTTATTTCATGTAATATACAAGGTGGGGTGTACTTATAATTATACATTAAAGTAGATATTACAAGATGGCCAATAATATGCCTAGGTATGCCTAGGCTTTTCAGGCAGTCTTATGATAAGTCTTACTCAATAGCTACACAATGATTATACAGATAGTAAGGTTAGGTAATTGTAGTGATTAACTAGGTTTACAAAATTTAGGTACTGGAATTTAAACATTTAAGAATTTAACAATTAGTATAAGAAGTTAGCAATTAGTTTATATATTAATGATAAAGGTGATGTATTGGCATAATATAGTTTCTATATTGGAGTGTCTTAGGCAAATTTATGACTAGCTTAAGTATTATGAAGCAATAGTTGTATTAGAATTTTGGTTAGTACTGTGCAAATTAAGGGGAATTACAGATATCGATAAGTGTATTTTGCTGTGGTTAGTACTGTGCAAATTAAGATGGTGTCTGATCTAAGAAGAACGCAGGTCACGCGTTGTGGGACCCACATTGCCTGTCTTCAGCATGGGATTGCCATTTCTCGTTGGCTTATATAACCTAATGTTCGCCTATTGAGGCCTAAATCTACCTATGTTAAGGTCCTAGAACTACATTATTAATATATAAAGTTGCCTCAATAATCCTAATATTAGTCACTAACTGTACAAACATACCTAGACCTTCCTAGGAGAGTAAATCTATCAATTAATATGTGCAATCTCACTACCTTCGCCAACTCGTGAGTGTGTGTTTGGGGTGGGTGTGTGGGTTCATAAACTGAAGAGGACCTATCCGTGGTATGTTTAAGGCTTTATACGGCTTATTTACCCTTTGGAACTTGAGCAACCAAAAAGTTTCCATATAAATCAAACAGTAATGCATTATAAATACTACAATCAAGCCATTGTCACTACATACAGAACGTTGAATAACAAATTAAATGTTATTAGCAATATTGGTGGCCATGTATACATCACATCTGCTTATCTCAAATTACAGTAGTTGTTTGACCCTGGTATGTGGCACAATGTTATCTTTACAGGTTGTCTTCTCACCTACCATATTCTCTACTCTCAGGGAGGTAAATTCACCTTGCTAACAGATACAAGTCAAACCCAGTAATATCTCTCACAAAACTCCACAATTAGGAAGCTTATGGTATTGTGACTTTTTATTATTTCCTGTAATACCTTCATCACAAGTTTGCTTCAAATTTTGTTTTGAAGAAAATACTAAACTTAATTATGGATTTTTCTTCATGTAGTAATGTACTCTACATAAACAATTTGAAAATTTACAATCATATCAATATGACTCCAGAAAATAAATTATTACATAAAAGGATAGGGAAATATATCTTTGCTTTGGTCATGACAAATTTGAGATGAAAATGATTTAGAGTATTAGAATTAATCATTATCTTTTCTGTTTGCGAGAATCTTAAATGTGCAAAAATTTTGTAATTCCCAGGCAAATCATCAAGAAAAATAATATTGTTTGATTTTGCAATTCAAAGATTTGTGTGCATCTCAGTGTAAAATATAAATCTATGAGGAAAACTGACAGAAATGCAATTTGTGACAATCAAAATTTTGGAAACTGTCTTTTAAGAGTGAGCTGGACAGACACCTAAAGTGAGCCCGGCAGTAACAACCTAGTTGATCATGCTCTGAGCCACCACGAGGCCTGGTCCCGGACTGGGCTGCAGAGGTGTTGACCCCTGGAACACCCACTAGGTATACTATCACTACAGTGGTGTGTCACCATCACTACAGTGGTGTGTCACCATCACTACAGTGGTGTCACCATCACTACAGTGATGTGTCACAATCACTGCAGTGGTGTGTCACCACAACTACATTGCTGTGTCACCATCACTACAGTAGTGTGTCACCATCACTACAGTAGTGTGTCACCATCACTACAGTAGTGTGTCACCATCACTACAGTAGTGTGTCACCATCACTACAGTAGTGTGTCACCATCACTACAGTAGTGTGTCACCATCACTACAGTAGTGTGTCACCATCACTACAGTAGTGTGTCACCATCACTACAGTAGTGTGTCACCATCACTACAGTAGTGTGTCACCATCACTACAGTAGTGTGTCACCATCACTACAGTAGTGGTGTCACCATCACTACAGTAGTGTGTCACCATCACTACAGTAGTGTGTCACCATCACTACAGTAGTGTCACCATCACTACAGTAGTGTGTCACCATCACTACAGTAGTGTGTCACCATCACTACAGTAGTGTGTCCCATCACTACAGTAGTGTGTCACCATCACTACAGTAGTGTGTCACCATCACTACAGTAGTGTGTCACCATCACTACAGTAGTGTGTCACCATCATTACAGTAGTGTGTCACCATCACTACAGTAGTGTGTCACCATCACTACAGTAGTGTCACCATCACTACAGTAGTGTGTCACCATCACTACAGCAGTGTGTCACCATCACTACAGTAGTGTGTCACCATCACTACAGTAGTGTGTCACCATCACTACAGTAGTGTGTCACCATCACTACAGTAGTGTGTCACCATCACTACAGTAGTGTGTCACCATCACTACAGTAGTGTGTCACCATCACTACAGTAGTGTGTCACCATCACTACAGTAGTGTGTCACCATCACTACAGTAGTGTGTCACCATCACTACATTGCTGTGTCACCATCACTACAGTGGTGTGTTGTTGACTGAGTGAAGTCTGAACGCCAAGTGAGAGGCAGGCGTGGGTTGAAGTGGCATGCCCACCGAGAGGCCTGGCCTCTGGTGGAAACTATGGGAACTAAGCATGTAGGCTCACTGGCTACATTTCGCTTGACCATGACTGGTGGTAATAAAAAACACGAAATAAAAAAAACATATACTATACATGTGGACAAGGAAAAAAGAACTTCCTACATGGAGGGAAGAGAAAAAAGGTGGGGTGTGCTAAACATCGTGGTCCAAGACAGTGATCCTTGGAGGCATCACTGCACACCTTCCTTCATCTGGACAGATACTGCAACACAGGAGGCATCACTGCAAACCTTCCTGCGTCTGGACAGATACTGCAACACAGGAGACATCGCTGCTGCTGAGCTTTGACGTAACAGGTTATGGTCTCCTCTGGAGCGGTGAAGCAGTCATTGTAGTTGTCGCTGCAGGGTTCACTCATCCTGGGACACAACCTGCTGGTGCCCTCAAGTGAGACATCATCAGTTGTTGGCAACTTGGCAGAACTTATTCTGGCAAGTGACTCAAGAGGACATTTCTCGACTGGTACTGTCGCTGGGGCTGTCACTGCTGGTGAGTGTGCAGTGAGTCGTGGCAGAGACAACTCTGGCGAAACATCTGGAGGTCGTAACAGCATACACCTAACTGCAGTGAGTGAGCTAGCAGTCAAAATGACATCAACTTTGTGCAGGCTGCTCACTGAAGCTGTGACAGGAGGCTGACATAGCACCTGCCATCAGGATTAACTGTGGCTTGAAAAGTGTCATTCTCTCGACAGTTGGAGTTACAGCAGAGGTTGGTCTAAGCATCCTCTGACGGTCTGGCGGTGAAGTGGAAACGAATGTTGATGGGAATTGTAGTGGGTACGATTCAGCAAGGCATCTACGAGCGGTGAACATAAAGAGCTTTCTGTAAATGGGGCTCAGACGCTCAAAGCTGATGCCTGATGTCAGCTGTCAAGCTGTCACACCGGGTGACAACACGAGGTGCTAAACAATAGTCTGGGCGCAGACCATACATCGGGAGCACACGGAAAACTTGCACACACCTACTTCACATGCGGTTCAACATGGCTTACTAGCAAATGATGCTTTTCTGTGCAAAAATCGACACTGAGCCATACACGAACATGTGAGGACACTGAGAGGAATTTAATTAACACGTGACACATCGTCTCTCAATCTTCTCGACAATACAGAAACCCTAGAACACTGTCGATGTGACATCATGTACTGATGTCAGGCATGACGTAGTGAGGTGATGTCATGGGGTGACATTGCGAGGTGACATCAGGCAGACGTCACGAGGTGACATCAGGCAGACGTCACGAGGTGACATCAGATGAGCATAGTGAGTGATGTCATGAGGTGACGTCGGCTACATCGTGACGTCAGTGGCATGGTGACATCATGGGGTGATGCGGCAACAGACCACAGCATGGCTTGGCATCTGGCTTGGTAACCCACGTGGCTTGTAGATCCACGTGGCTTCGTGATCCACGTGAATTTGAGTGACCTTGGGCACTCGGATACACAGCTCTGGCAAAGACTGAATTCACAAAACACAGCAGAGAGAGAGAGTGGGCATTGGTGGCGTACAGTAGGAGGAGTGTGGGTGAGTGGCATAGGGTGCAGCCAGGACCATGTGTCTACCTTCTCTCACCTCACAACACACTAGGGAGACACCCACACTAGACACTGAAATCACCATAAACTCACCTCTGACTTGCTGAAATAGCCGTGCTGAGCTGAACCTGGAGTTTGCCTGGAGAGAATTCCAGGGGTCAACGCCCCTGTGGCCCGGTCTGTGACCAGGCCTCATGTTGGACCAGAGCCTGATCAACCAGGCTGTTATTGCTGGCCGCACGCAGTCCAACGTACGAACCACAGCCTGGCTGGTCAGGTACCGACTTTAGGTGCCTGTCCAGTGCCTGCTTGAAGACAGCCAGGGGTTTGTTGGTAATCCCCCTGATGTATGATGTATTGTGTTGTCCCTCAACGTGCTAGTGGCACCCCTGCTCTTCATTGGGGGATGTTACATCACCTGCCGAGTCTTTTGCTTTCGTAGGAGTGACTCTCGTGTGCAAGTTTGGTACTAATCCCTCGAGAATTTTCCACGTGTATATAATAATGTATCTCTCCCTGCTTCTAGAGAGCAGGTTTAGAACTAGCGTTCCCAGAATTGAGGTGGTTTATCGCAGTTATGAGTGCCGTGAAGGTTCTCTGCACCTTCACGGCACACATAACTGCGATAAACCACCTCAATTACTGGGAACGCTTGAAGTTCCTAAACCTGTACTCTCTAGAACACAGGCGGGAGAGATACAACAACAGCAGCAACATACAGGTGACGCTGAACACTTGACTTGAGAAAGGCGTGGGGCACTGTGAAGTTCCAGGTGATGCCAATTATATTTTTCGAAGAAATTCGGCAAATTTCAGCTAGATCCTGCTTGTACCTGTGTCTGGAAGCTGAGACTTGCAGACAGAACATCAGGATAACTCGTTGAGAGACAGATGCTTCTTGTGTGTGACGATGAAGTGAAAACATCTTCATTCCTCTTCCTTCCTCTCTCCGAGGGCAACCACATCTGCTGCAAGACACCGCTGTCACCATTTGTAATTAAAGGATATTGCGTGTCATCGATCAAGGTAGTTGATGAAATGATAAGGCTTCGGAGGCTTCTTACTTTATTTGCGAGATCGTGGGTGTACACAGGCTGTGTTTGTGCCCAGGCCCCGAGGGGCCGTGCCCGAGGGAGAGAGAGAGAGAGAGAGAGAGAGAGAGACGGAGTAGGCCTGTTGACTGAGTGAAGTCTGAACGCCAAGTGAGAGAGAGAGGCAGGCATGGGTTGAAGTGGCATGCCCACCGAGAGGCCTGGCCTCTGGTAGAAACTATGGGAACTAAGCATGTAGGCTCACTGGCTACAGTGTCACCATCACTACATTGCTGTCACCATCACTACAGTGGTGTGTCACCATTACTACAGTGGTGTGTCACCATAACTACAGTGGTGTCACCATCACTACAGTTGAGTGTCACCATGACTACTGTGGTGTGTCACCACTACAGTTGTGTGACACCATCACTACAGTGGAGTGTCACCATCACTACTATGGTGTGTCACCACTACAGTGGTGTGTCACCATCACTACAGTTGTGTCACCATCACTACAGTTGTGTCACAATCACTACAGTGGTGTGTCACCATCACTACAATGGTGTCACATCCACATTGACAACTGTTCAGACATAGTAGTTCCAGGTGTTTTCCTTACAAACATTAAAATCAAGGTTCCTCCAGACCAAACATTCTTCACTCTCCAGGAGACACAAAACATTGTTGTCTATTACAAGGTCAACATCTTCAGAAGGTAAATCTTGTGTAATACCTACAAGCAGGTAACCAGACTGACACTCAAACTCTCCCACAACACTGGTAACCAGACTGTCACTCAGTTCTATAATGCATCTGAAGACCAATGTGAGATGGAATCCACAGCATGTGCACTCTGACTCTACTATCCACAATCCTACCATACCTGTGTCTGGCTACTGACACAAGCATGCTACAAGTTATACTTGATGAGTTGAGAGCATTTATGGATGACAGAGAATCAGTTACAATTAGAGAGTCAACCTTAGATACATGGACGCATTTGAGTGCAAGGAGTATGGCAAACAGTTCTGGCTGAAGGGTAGAGGCCCAGTTATTGATGCGTGCTCCAATTTCTTTAAGAGAGCCATCACTCTGTATGACAACAGCAGCACTACCAGCTGCACCAGTGGATTGGTTGTCAGAACCATCAACGTAAATAATTTGTGAGAGTGTGCTGTTTGGCTAAATTATCAATACAGCTTAAGGCATCATGTTTGGCTTCAAGGCGAAGCTTTGGTTGTGATTTAAGAAGTAGTTTGGGGGGAAATGGAGGGATGGTAGTTTGGAATGGGGTAATATTCCATGGAGCGGAGAAGTGTCGCTGTTGCCTTACTTGCCACAGATCATGTATCTGATTCATGCGGAGGTCGGTTCCAGTTTTTTCGATCCATCTGGAGGGATGTTCACCAGTGCTGAGGAAAGTTTGGAGGGCTTCTGTGCAGGGGTTTGAATGGGCTTGCCTGAGCATATTAACCCCAATTAGGATATTTCTTTCAGTAACACGATCTCTGATGCTTGGAATATCAAGTTCTTTCTGCATATTTAAAATTTTGGCAGTACGAGGGCATCCTAAAATGATCCTCATTGGTTCGTTCTGCAGTTTTTCCAGCCCTCCAAGCTTCCAGTCAGACACAAGAGCAAGTAGTGGCGCAGCATAATCAACCAATGATCTAATATTAGCACCATACCTGGGGTGAAACCCTGCCACAACTCTAAGTGCTCTCAGCCTTTCTTTGTATTGACGACAAAGTCTCGTTACAACAGGTCCAAGTAGTGGGACCTCAAAGCCTAGATACCTGTATCTGTTTACATATTCTAGAAGAGACCCATCATGCAACTGGATCTGGCGAACTGTGCCTCTCTGTCGAGGAGGACGCCTATTGAGTATCTTTGTTTTATCAGTAGAGATTATCAACCCCAGGTCCTGACACGAGGCTAGTACATGGTTAAGGATGTTTTGGGTGTTGGAGAATCCGGTGGTGTGAATCATTATATCATCAGCAAAACTGATCATATAATGATGGGGCTGCTAGGCATAGCATTAAGTAAGGCATTAATTAGAATATTGAATAGAGTGGGACTGAGCACACCTCCTGTAGGGTTCCTAATTCAAAGTCTTTAGTTATACTTCTATGCCACTGGAACAACACAGAAGACTTTCTGTTGGACAGGTAGCCTTTAAT
>WNWK01049672.1:0-13126 GCA_009830355.1 Cherax destructor
GAAAAATTTTTTTAAATATAGGTAAATGATTGCCTTATCAGGTAGTTGTTTGTAAAGGAAATATAAATAAGTCACATCAAATAGGTAGTTGTTTGAATATAAGAAAAATTTTGCAAATAAAGTGACTAAAGTTTATGGAAAAAATGGTATGTAAAAATGGTAAAAAAACATTATTTGGGTAATTTATGAAAAAAATAAACTCAGTTAACAATGGGGTATTGTTTGATTCTAAGAAAAAAAAAAAAAAACAATAGTGAAAAGGTTATAATTAAATTTCAAGTAAAAGTAATTACAAATTACCTGATCTCCTGGAAAATTTCCCAGGGGTCGCCCCCGGGCCCGGTCTGTGACCGGGCCTCCTGTTGGCCCAAGCCGATCAACCAGGCTGTTACGCGGGCCGCACCCAACTAAACCACAGCCCGGCTGATGGGGCCCCCGGGGTGCCTGTCCAGTGCCGGGAAGCAGCCGGGCTTTTGGTAACCCCCCTGATTTTGGGGGAGGCAGTTGCAATCTTGGGCCCTACACTTATTGTGTTTCCCTCAACGTTAGTGGCACCCTTTTTGGGGGGGATGTTCATGTGCGAGTTTTTTTGCCGTCGGGGGGGTTTTGTGTGCAGTTTTTTAAACCCTGAAATTTTCCATGTGTATAATAATGTTCTCTCCCTCGTTCAAGGGGTCAGGTTTGGAAACCCAAAGCGTTCCCAGTGTTGAGGTGGTTTATCGCACTTATGCGTGGGGTGAAGGTTTTTACATTTTCAGGTAAAATTTCCCCGCCGAAAGGTGCAGTTAGTGTGGCAAATTTTCCCATGAAGAACGCGATCTGTAAAGTGTAAACATGGGCTTGGCACCCCGGGTTTTTAAAGGGTTCTCATTATCCACCCTGTCATTTTGGAATGAATTGCTACATTTTATGGTCCTTGAAAGGGGAGATCCTCTGCATGATCCTCCCAGGTCTTTGACATTTGTTTTTCTATTTTGGTTGGAATTTGTTTTGTATGATGAATTTTTTTTCTTCCTTTTCCGTATCTGAGTTTGGGGAAATTTCATCTTTAAATTCATATTATTTTTCAATTTAAAAATTTTGGGTTTTTGTCTGTTTTAGTCTTGCAGTGTTTGGTGGACACTGTCAACCGGGTGTCATCTGCAAAAAAGACACCCTGTGGGTTTTATCCCCTTTAATGTCTGATATGAGGATGAGGAATAGGATGGGGGAAATACTGTGCCGTGGAACAGAGCTTTTTTACAGTAGCGCCCCAGACTTTACTCTGTTTACTACACTCTTTGTGTTCATGTGTTAAAAATTTTGATCCATCCAACTTTTTTCCCGTTATTCCTTTATCACGATTTTTGTGCTTTCACCATGGTCACATGTAAAAACTTTTTCAAAATCTGTGTATTCATCTGCATTCTGTTTATCTTCTAGAGCATCCCGGGCCTTGTCGTAGTGGTCCAGTTTGGGACAGCAGGGCGGCCCCTTTAAAAACTGTCCTGGGTTGTGCATGATGGGGATGATGGGTGGCGTCTTGCTTCTTGAACCCTTTCAAAATTTTTTATATGGGACGTTAAGCATTGGTCTGTAGTTTTTTGCTTTGTTTTACTGCCCCCTTTTGGGGGGCTATGTCTGTTGTTTTTAGTAGGGGGGGAGGGTCAGTGTCCATCTCCCTCCCATAGGATTTTAAAAGCATGTGTAGGGCTTCTTGCGGTTCCTTGAAAACAGGGATTTTCCATGAGTCTGGGCCGGGGCCCGGGGTGCATGGGAAATGTCATTTGTCCCTTTTTGGGGAAGTCTTTTGGCGTCGTTTTGATGTCAAAAAGGCATTAGATCGCCAAGTTCTGTAACCTCTCAAAAAAAAATCATTTGGTTTTTTGATTTTCAGTCGGGTTTGGGTTGGCTGGCTAAAGACTGGGGTCATACTGGGTTTTAAAGTAACTCCTCTTTTCCCTTGCTGTCATCTGTGTGGAAACCCATTTTAAACCCCTTTTGGGGGGGTCGCCCAGGCCTTCTCAAAAAAGTTTTCCCGGGGGTTGAAAATTTTTAAAAAAAAAAATTAATTTTTCTTATGAAATGAAAAGAATTTTTTTCCGATCATAACGCCACCAAAAATTTTGGTTTTATCGAAAACCTTGGGAAATTTTGCTTTCGAAGTTGGGGGGTTTACACTTTGGGGTCGGGAAATTTTTCCCCCTTTTAGCCCCATTTTCGACCCAAAATTTCCCAAAATTTTTTTTCTCCAAAAAATATAGTAATTTCGCTAGAACTCGGTTTCTTCTATCGATTGAGGGACCCGAAACGCCCATTTTCCCAAATTTTATCTGCCCCAAAAAAGTGGTCAGAAAATGGAAATTTTTAATTTTACACAAATTTCAAAAAATCCAATTTCAAAAAGGGTCCAAAGGGAAACAAGGCCCAACATTCCTGGACTAAAATAACATGTTCTCTGTTCTTTGTCCCTCTCCCGGCCCCTGTTCCATTCTTTTGCTTTCATTTTTAATTTTTTTTTCACAAAAAATGAAGATTTACTGTTATGTAAACCATCATTTTAAAAATGGTTAAAAAATATCGAGCACTTGTGCATGAAATATAAAAACTCCCGGGGTTTATATGTATTGGAGGCATGGTGTGATTTGTTTACTCTTGAACATCGTCAAAAAACCGAACATTTTCCTTTTCTTTTAGCTCAATTTCAAGGTACTTGTCATTTTCATACCAATCAAAATCATCTCTATTTCTGTAAATATCTTCCATTCTATCAAAAAGAGACCAAGAAAACGAGAATGCATCAAAAAAAAAACCATACGAAAATCGACCCGCAAGTCCTTTTTTTTTTGAAAAAAAAAAGGTCAGGTTTTTTTCTCATTATGCTTTGTCCAGGATTTTTTTACTTTTTAAAGGGGGCCCTTCTTTCATATGTTTCCCCACCCGACGTTTTCTGCTTAAAATTTAGGGCCGCTAGAATTTGGGCTCAAACTTTTAAACCCCCTTTTGTAAAAACCCTCTAATTTACCCGACCCCCCAAAAAAGGGTTTAAATAGGGGCCCCCCTCTGGTTGTTGTTCTCGACTTTGATTTTGCATGGGAAAAAAAATACTTAGGGTGTCTTTCAATTTCATTTTGGCTCTTGGTTCTTCCCGTGTCTCTTGATTCCTTTAGTTTTAATTAGTGTTTTATTTCTCTGACCCAGTGTCTCCTAGTATTTTAAGAAAGTGGCCTCCTGTGGGGCTCCGGGGGGGTTCTTTCCTTGGGCCCGTATGGGGGGGCCTCTCTCTTTCTAGTTTGCATCTTCTCCTCCTTTTTCCCTTTAAAGGGGGAATTTGCCTTGAGCAAACCTCAAGTACCACAAAATTTAATTTTTTTCTAGACATAGGTTGGGATCCTTTGATGCTTAGGCAATCTTCCCAGTTTATATCATTTAAGACTTGGTTTACTTGGCCCCCCTTATTTTTTTGTTATTGAAGTTGAATTTGGAAAAAAAGCTCCCTCACGGCTGATCACTTTTTGTTGATCTGGGGCTCTCCGCATGCATGTCTGGACCTCTATTATTTTGTGATCTGAGTATATTGTTTTGATATGATGACATTTCGTATCAGATCATCATTGTTAGTAAAAGATGAGGCCCAGCGTATTCTAAATTTTTGTGGGCTCTACTTTTTTGCTGGTTTAAGGTAATTTGGGGTGCAGAGATTTAAAAGTTCTTTAATTGTGTGAATTTTCATCGGGGTTTTCCCCCGGGTTTTTTTATCCCCTGCTCCCACATTTTTTGCAATGTTCCTCCTTTTAAAGGTGCTGAGGTTGAAACCCCCATAGCAAGATGTTGGGGCAGGGCTGGAAGATTTTTCCAGAAGGGGTCTTTTTCAGAAGCTGTTCGGGGTTGTTGGGACGTTGCATCTGGGGGCTTTGACAACCCCCGATGACCAGGTTTTGATTCTCGACCTTTATTGCTAATACTTCAACTCATCATTTAAAGGCTTTAGTTTCAAAACATAAAAGTAATCGGGATAGGCCAAACCCCCCTTTTTTGCCTGTTCACTCTGTCACACCTGTATGGGTTGTACCCCGGGATCCATATTTCATTGTCCAAGTGATCTCTTATGTGGGTCTCTGTGAAACCCCAAAACATGGGCCAGGTTTGTAAGCAGTCCAAAATGGGTACCTTGTTTTTTGTTGCGGGCTTTAGATTTGTATTTAAAAAGATGAATGTGTTGGATTGGTGGGTAAGTAAGTAAGTAAGTAAGTAAGTAAGTTTTATTAAATTATCCAAAATACATTTACAAAATTTATCTACTGGCGCATGTTTGTAGAGAACCTAGGAAAACCCAAAAAAGTCAGACAGAGTGACTTATTTCCATTGGGGCCCTTTTTTAAACTTAATTTTTACATTGTAGGATATATATGTCATTATATTATAAAGGATATATGTATACTAGGAATAAGGAAAAAAAGAGTTATTTATATAATGTGTTAACTAAAAAAAAAAATCATTCTCCCCCCTTTCTGTGCTACATTCTTGGTATTTTTTGGGTTTTCTCTTCTTGAACTGGCTCATGCTATGACTGCCTTTGACAGGGCGGGCAGTCGGGTTTCCTTTCCCTTTTATTGCTGTCAATAAAAGGTTTTTTAAAACCTGGCCACTGACTGTGGGTACTACAAAGTTTGCTCTCCCCCCTTTAGTACTATGACTGTTTTGGTTCCCAGCCTTGAAAAAAATTGGCAGAAAAATTTCTGGACACTTTTTTAAAAGCAATTTTATAAACTTGATTTAATTTAAGTTGTTTCTCTGTCTTCAATATTCAGCATACCCAATTGTTGAAATTTCTCTCCCCTACATGCTCTCTTGGTCCCAGGCCCAGGATGAATCTTCCCCTTTTTGTTTTGGGTGATTTGCAGCTTATCTTTCAGTTTTTGTCAAGGCAAATTACCATGAAGAGCAAGCGTAGTCCATATAAACATTGTATAAGGGCTAAAACATAGGTCCTGGGGACCTCAGTAGGTAGACACTGTGCTTGTCTGTAGAGGAACTTCAGTCTGGCTTCGCTTTCACTACACTGTTCCTATCAATTCCCCTGACATGCATGGGTCAAGGGTTTTAAATTTTTTACTGAAACTAAAGGTGGTTCCCCATTACCCGGACATTAAAATTATTTACCCTGCTCAGTTTATATTTCGTGCCAAAAGTAGGGCTTTTTTCCCCTAGATGTAACGATAGTTTTTTTGTCTACTAACCATTTGCGGGACTCCAGTTCCAGTGTTAATACATTAGATATATCTTGTGGGTTTTTACCTGACACTAACAGAACTGTCACCCCATACAGTGGGGTTTTCCCCCGGGCAGTGGGCATATCATTTACATAACACAGGAATAAAAAGGCCCCCGGGTCTGCAGAACTCCATGCTATGGCAGTGGTTCTGTTTCCCGTTTTGTTGATTTTGACAATTTGTTTCCTGTTTAAGATGGGACTTAAACCAGCCCTTGTGGAACCTATGGGAAGCTTGAAGTTTCTTACATAATATTTTGGGTTGACAGTATCGAAGGCCTTTTGAAAGTTAAAGTTACCATTCCTATGGGGTTTTCCCCTATAGACATTTCAGTTCCCCATGTAATCCATCAGATTAATTAAAAAATTGTCGGTTGAGTAAGATCCCCTAAAGCCTGATTGGTAACTTTGAAAATTTTTTACTAAGATATTTAACTACTTGACAGTACACCGCCCTCTCTAAAATTTTTGGATATTACACTGAGTATACTAACGGGCCTATTTTTTGTTTTGACATCGGGACCTATTTTTTTCTTGAAGATGGGGTAACTCTGGCCTCCTTAAACCCCCATCTGGCACTGTATTAGTGGTGATGGACAAATTTTTTATGTAAACAATGGGGATTGCCGGTTCAGGGCACCATTTTTTAGGAATTTGGGGGGGAAAATTTATCGGGGCCCGGTGTTTAATTGGGTTTAACCTCTTAGTTTTTTTTGCCCGAATTCATGAATACACTTACTAGTTGACAACTGTTTGGAGTTACTCCTTTATTGGTATATATGTTTTAAATTTATCAGAGTCTGTTTAAAGGTATTTGATGCAGCTGGTAGCTTACTTACTAGTGTTGATCGACAGTTGTGTAGTATGAATTAAAACAATTTGCCACTTTAGTTGTTTCGTGGCATACCTCGTTATCGACATTTAAAAACTATGTTAGATCTATCTAGGGTTTTATGGCTATCCCCAACTTTTGAGTTGTTCCCAGAGTTTTTTCTAGGGTTATTCTTGTACTCTTGATCTTTGAGCAATAGTGTCTTGCCTTTGCGCCTTTTTTAAAAACCCCTGCACTCTGTTCCTCACCCCTTTTAAATTCATTTAGTCCTTTTCCTATCCCGTCCCGTCTGTTTAAAACTTTTTATCAACTGGTCTCTGAATTTCAAATTTTCTAATATCTCCCGTAGTCATCCCGGGTTCAATTTGCCCCCTTTAAAACTCCCCCTTTTAATGGGGAAAATGGCAATGGGTCTTTAAACTTTAAAAAAATAGGAAAATAAAAATTTATCATTGCAAAAGGGGGAAAATTTTCCCAAAAGGGTGCATTTGCTACAAACAAAAAAATCTGGCACCATTACCAAAAATTTAAACACATCCATTTGCACCCCCCCCTTTTCATCTCTTACGGTTTTTTTTCTGTTCTTCTTTCGTACCTTAGTACAGTGTATCAAATGTCTGGTGGTGTCTGAGATAATAATGGTTCTATTGTTTTTCCCCTTCCCCATGGTTTTTATCATTACTAGCAACTAGACCGTCATTATCACCATGATTTAAATCTGTCTTTTTTTACCTGTCCCAAAGGGGTTAAGGGTCCTGGAGGGGGATGAATATCGCCACTTTAGCCCACTAAAAAAGCGTGCGCCACTTTTTTTTTTTGGGAAAAATGTGGGGTTGCCAAACCTTGCGGCGAAAAATGGCATTTACGTTTCGGGTTTTTGATGGCCACTTTTTGGGGTTTTCCCACTTTCCAGGGGGTATCACCCCCATTCCCCTTTTTTCCCAAACCCCCCGACTGTTTTCCCTTCTTTGAGAAATGCACAATAATGAAAATTCTTTTGGGGGCCTGAACCCCTCTGATCCCAGCCATAGTTACTCTTCCTCTTTATCATTCATCATTTCCAACAAAAAATTTTTTTTTTTTTTTTATTTTTTATTAAAAAAAAACCCCTGACCCCATCAGACACCTAGCAATGCCTAGTAGCTACTCTAGAAATCACCACTGGTTACTAGAAAAATTTTTTTATCACATCCCCCGGGTTCCCCCCACTTGCCCCCCTTCCCAAAAAACCCCATCCCCCCTCCTTCATAGCCCGGGGCCCCCCATCACACTTCTAACTCATTTCCACCCGGGAGTGTAAAAAATTTTTTCCCAAAAGGGGTGCCCTTTTAACAGCGCCATCAACCCTTTTTATAGCGGGGCCCCCTCGTTGTTGCTTTTCCCTCGAAAAATTTAAAAGTGTCAGCCATTTTTAAAAAAAAAATTTTGTGTAAAAAGGGGCCCTGCCCCGACAGATTCCTTTTGGGTTTTGTCATTAGATTTGGCGTTTTCTCCTATGTTTCCCTCCCCCTGTACCCCGGTCATTAAATGGGAAGGGGGCCCCTATTTTAAAAAAAACCTTGGTTGGTAAACTAAACCTTCTTTTTCCCCCCTTTGCCTTTTTGGGGGAAAAGGGGGGGGCTGGTATAGCCTGACGGGGTTTTCCCCCGGGGTTTTTTTTTTAGATTTTCCCGGTTTTTTTCCCCTTTTTTCCCCCCTTAACACCCGCAGTTGATATGATGGTCGGGGGCTGTCAGTATAATTAGAAATTCCCTTTTGTTTTTCCCCCGGCAGTAGTTGGTGATTGAATGTCAGTCAGCCATGTTTTTTAAAAAAAACACTTCCACCCCCCACCCCGGCACTGAGGGAAAAAAAAACCCCTACATACTTTCAGACCTGTCAGTTTCCTTGTATTTTTTTGGGGGGGGGGTTTTTCCCCTTTTTTGACTTCCCCTTAAAAACTGTGCAGATGATTGGGGGGTCAGTCACTTCAGTGTTTGGAAAAAGGGTTCTTGTCAGGATTGCGTCTGGTAGCCCCCTTATTTGAATGCCGGTTTCCCCTTTTGGTCATATTTGGTCCCTTTCGCTATAGTCACCATCAGTTTTCTTGTCACTGTAAGTTCCTTGTATGTTGTTACAACAGTTCCTGCAAATAGACCATTGCTGGAGTCTCAACGGCCCAGGAATGGCAAAATATAGGAGCAGCCTTGATGTTGCTGCCTGGTGCCTGGTGGTATGGGGGGGGTCTTTTTTCCTGGCTCTAATATCTGTTGTAATGGAGTGGAGGCCACTGACTGTGATTCCACTCCAGAAATGATTGCAGTTGGTGTACAATTTCTGTCATTTCCTGCCAGCTTTTTTTTCCTTCCTGGCACTAAAAAACCTCTCTCTCCGGAGTGGCTGTGGCTACCCTGATTTTGCCATGGTCTGGATGTTCTGTGTCGCCTCGTACCCTTTAGGTGGTATGCCTGGCAATATAAGTTATAGCACTGTCTTTCCTGAATTGATGTGTGGCACATTTCAGGGTGGAAAAACTTACAGGACGGGAGGTTGCATTTGCCTGTAAATAGTTAAGGTTGGGAAATGGTAATGATAGATATGTATTAAAAATAAAAAAATAAAAGTAAATGGTTACAGACAAGTTAAAAGATATATATATATATAGTAAAAAATAGGTTATACAATTATATTTAGTGGGAAATTTAATAAGTGAGGTAGCAGATTATTGGAACAAATATGAAGTTGTATACATTAGTATACAATTTTGAAGTTAATTACATTAATATACAATCAGTTTTGTGAGAAATATAAGATTGTGAGGTTGCAGTTACTAGTACTACTGTTGCACTAACGCAGACTAAGGATTTGGTCATTGAAATTGTTCAGTCTCTGTAAGGTTAGCATCTCGAAGGAATTTGGACAGTTCATGTTCATTCGTGATATAGTAAGCACGGCCTACATTTGTTTTCTTAACTAGGATTTTCCCTTCTCGTGTGAAGCACTGGTGGATTTTGTCATTATTCTCACGTTTAAGCTTTCTCACTCTGTATAGTAGGTTCTGACGTTTTTTTGTGAGGCACTCATTTACGAAAAGATCTTGTTTTGCACTAATTGATGTTTTAATAAGATCGGTTTTACTGTCTATCGTGTGAAATCTAAGCATAACACTCTTTTTTCTACCTTGTGTGCCAAGTAATCGTGATTCTGTTATTTCTGATGCTGGTATTACTACATTTAAGTGGTCTTTTATGGTCTGAAGAGCAGCATCTTTGCAGTTGGTATGGTTTATGCCACTTGGAAAGAGTGCACTGCTAATTATTACCGCGTTGGATAACTTATCTTGCTCAGCTTTATCTTCTTGGTTAGAAAAATAGTCAGTCAACTGGGTATCCATGTTGGTCTTCCAGTTCTTGAGAGCATCTTCAACCTTCGTGTTTAGGGATGTTATTTGTTCAGTATGGCTGGCTATGACTGATTGGAGGGTCTTTCCAAAATCAGCCATCCCAGCTGATGTAAACTTCTGTTCAAAGCTTAGGATCTTACTTTCAAGGTGGGCTAACTTAGTTTCATGCTTAGATAGTGTTTGTTACGCCCTTTGCTCATTTCTAGAACGAAATGATGTGTATTAATGTTTGTTTTGGCTTTTTCACTTAATATTATATTAAGGAGTATTTCCATTAATAGCTAAAATGGATTTACTCGACTTTATAATATTATCTGGCCCCAAATTGTTTAGCTTTGTACATAGGTAGGATGTTGTAATATTGTAAACTGCTGGTGCGGCTGGTTAAGTACCAGCAGACACTTTGAGCTACAAACCGAGTTTAGGTCGGCTGGTAAAGCCTTGTCTTGTTTAGTTCATACCTTCCTCTGGTCTAGGAAGGGACTAGTGGAGAATCTGTCTTCAAGACTCCCTACTCTCCCCCCACCAGTGCCCAGGAGTTATTGGAAGCCCTGGAATAGTGAAAATATATATCTGAGACGGTGGATGAACATATTGGTCTGAATAGGCGGATGAAAAACTCTTGAAGACAATGAGTATAAGTGAATGAACCTAAGTGATATGCCGTTTGTAGAATCTTATCTAGAGAAGGATCCTCAAGAAGGAACAGTTATTTGCTTCAGTGTGGTGTTAAGGCTTGGAAAATGCACGTGTCTGTACATATATTTACATATACCTTTTGACTCGTTGTGAAAGAGTCTAATAACGCTCGGCCTGGAGCAGTTTGTGAATGTTTAACTTATTATAGTGATAATAAGGTTAATGATATGTTTTACTCAGTGTGCGAAATGAGTATTAATTATTAAAACTGTTAATAAAACTAACTGAAACTAGAAAGATTCCTTTTCCTCCATATGTGAGCCCTGTTACGAGTTAGATCTGTTCTTTTCTCAATTTTGTTACGAGAAGCACTACCTCTAAGGGATTTACCGGCTAGGCCCGTAACAGTGTTGTACGAAGATTCATGTTTTCCTCAATTAGGGTGGTGATGTATGACTTAAGAGTGGCAGGATCATTTGTCATACCTGAGATCGTTTCAGATGGGTCAAATCCTTTGAAGGCAGTGTTGTTTGAGGGGGATTCAGTCAAGGTTGGTGTAGTTGCTGTCCCGTCGTCTTGGGTGGTGGTTGAGTAGGGAGAGGGAGAGTCAGCCATTGTGTTTGTTGACATGTTGCCTGGGGTGGTGGTGGGGTGGGTGGATGGTGCACCGGCGTCCTGCTGGGTAGTCAAATGAAATAGTCGAGATCTTGGTGATTTCTTGTTGTTCTTATTGCTGCTTCTTCTGTTATTAGGTCTCATAGTAGTACAGGGGATGTTGTGGATATGACGTAGAAGCTATAGTTGCTCAGAGCTTGTTGTGGGTGCTCGTCTGGCAGCGGGCTTTGTTTTGGGTATGGCTGGCACACTCCACTTGGATTGATAATTTTTCGAGTAGGTGGTCTTACTGTTGATATTCTTGAGTCATTCTGGGGTCTAGGTGCGTTAGTGCAGCAGTTCTGCAATTAGGCCATCATAGAAGCGTTGGTGGGTTCTGGCTGGAGAAGAAAATAACAGAGCTTGGGTGCCACTGTCGTTGCGCTGCCGCTGCTACATATACTCTTTTTTTGTTTTTCCATGATTTGTGAAAAAACAAAATCCATTATCTATTACCTGGAGTTTACCTGGAGAGAGTTCCAGGGGTCAACGCCCCTGCGGCCCAGTCTGTGACCAGGCCTCATGTTGGATCAGAGCCTGATCAACCAGGCTGTTACTGCTGGCCACACGCAGTCCAACGTACGAACCACAGCCTGGCTGGTCAGGCACCGACTTCAGGTGCCTGTCCAGTGCCCGCTTGAAGACAGCCAGGGGTCTATTGGTATGCTGGGAGTCATGTGGCGTCAGAGTAATGTCAGATAGGCTTGCGTCTACCAGGTTCTTTGGCACTCTCATAAAAAATTCATTTAGGTCTTCAACTTTCAGTCTGGTTAGCCGCTTGCTAAAAACTGAGTTTTAGTAGGGACCCAATACTGGATGTTGTTCTCGACTTTGTTTTGGCATAAGAAAAGAAATACTTTGGGTTTCCTTCAATTTCATTTATGGCTTTTAGTTCTTCCCGTGTTTCTTGAGTCCTGTAAGATTCCTTTAGTTTTAATTCGATGTTTGCTATTTCACTGACCAGTGCCTCCCTACGTATTTCAGATATATTGGCCTCTTGTAGCTGCTCTGTTATTCTTTGCCTTCGCCTGTATAGGGAGCGCCTCTCTCTTTCTAGTTTACATCTTCTCCTCTTTTTCCTTAAGGGAATTTGCCTTGAGCAAACCTCAAGTGCCACAGAGTTAATTTGTTCTAGACATAGATTAGGATCCGTGATGCTTAGGCTATCTTCCCAGTTTATATCATTTAGGACTTGGTTTACTTAGTCCCACCTTATGTTTTTGTTATTGAAGTTGAAATTGGAGAAGGCTCCCTCGCGACTCATCACATTTTGTCGATATGGGGCCCCCCTCATACATGTCTGGACCTCTATTATGTTGTGATCTGAGTATATCGTTTTTGATATGATGACATTTCATATCAGATCATCATTTTTAGTGTTTAATGAATTTTATTCCCCAGTGACAGTTCCAACAATGATAATTATGAAACCGGTGATGAGTTCTTTGGTTTCATATGTATGAAGACCAAAAAGTAATGCTCAGGGCACTAGAAATATCACAGAGATGATCACCAAATAACCTCTCATTTGAAGTTTAGTCATCACTTCTTAATAACACTTCCACAAGCAGAATACAGACTAGGGGGTCAAAGGCTGCAAACCTCACTCAAGAAAAAAGATCTTGGGTGAGTGTCTTACTGAGCACATCCCCTGAGGTGCACATTGTTATGGGGTATTATGGACTTGTTATGGGGGCTATGGAACCCAGCATGTATTGTTGTAATTAAATAACATATGAATGCCTAATTATATTGAATTAATCAGGAGTACTGCTTAGTTGAGTTAAAATGCTTGGCCATCCTTAAACTTAAAAGCTGAATTACCTGATCTCTCAATATAATAGGTTATATAAATAATGCACACATTTAATTAAGTATTAATATTAAGTTGCATGTCTCATTGTAATAACTTAAGATATGTTGAGAGGATGCAAAGTGATGTGGATGTTTTGAGGGGGAGGAGCTTAGAGAGATGCTGGCTTCCCACAATCCCTTCCTGGAGAACAATGGCGGCTGGAGTGAGCTGTTGTTGTTGGTGCTTATCTTATCTTGGCTTCAGGGCTGAATGAGAGCCCAAAAGGTAATAGGGAGGGTTGTAGATCGATGTTACCATGACATTCTGTGATCTTCAGTGTATCAAGACACTGGAGGGTTAAGAAATGTTGAGAAAGAGAGAGTTGAAGGTGGCAGCTGAGCCATGTGCTTTGGGAAAGGCTGATTATATGTTTAGGAGTGGAGACCTGTATATTATATGTATATACTTCTTAATATAGCTCTATTTTTATAATGTTGGTTTAAATAACCTTTAAAAGGAATGTGAAGGAATTAAGTTTTCAGATGCAGCAGCTAAACCTGAGTAAGTATCTTT
>WNWK01049673.1:0-13125 GCA_009830355.1 Cherax destructor
TAGGTGAACTAGATATTACCTATGATATTAATAGATAATAAGATAGTTGTAGCACAAGACTGATACTTGTAATTGCACTAGAGAATAGTTGCAATAGAAATAAAGGTATAATACTGGTTTATAAAAAGTATAATAAAAAATAAACAGGGGCAAAGAATGGTATACAGTAGATATTAAAATAAGTAAAATGGGATTTTTTAGCACAGGTTATTTAAAGAAGTATAATTGGTAAGGATAGGGCAATGATGTTGCAGCTGTGTATGGAAGCTTGGATCTTTGGCAATGATAGGTTAATAAAAATAAAGGTATAAAATAAGATTGAGCAATGAAGTATAAAAAAATGGGGCAATAATAATTATAAAATAAAAATTGTGCAATAAAGCTTGAATAATAAGGGGATTTTGTAGTTATCAAATACAAATTAAGACTATGAGGTAGAATTAAGACTATGGGGTAGAATTAAGACTATGAGGTAGAATTAAGACTATGAGGTAGAATGGTAGTTGGATATAAGGTAAAAATTTAATGGTAAGAGGGTATTGGAATTTTGGGGAACAAAAAGTAAAAATTTAATGGTAAGAGGGTATTGGAATTTTTGGGAACAAAATTTAAAGATGGTTCATAACACTAATCGTGGATAGTGGGTTTACTACATATTATTCTAATTCTGTTAACCCAGCCTCACTCAGGAATCTTTTAAGTTCATGTTCTGTTGCAATGAAATACCTCTTCCCAGTGGGCTGTTTCCTAACTGCGATTTTACCATCCCTCACAAAGCACTGATGAATTTTTTGGGCATTGCGTAATTTTCTTAAACGATAAAGGAGGTTTTGTCTTGTTTTGGTAAGGCACTCGTTCACATAGACATCAGATTTCATAGTTATGGATGTTTTTAGTAGGTTGTTTCTTTGCAAGCTGGTATTGAATTTTAATAGCACTGTTTTTTTTCCTGCTTGGTAGCCCATCAGTTTGCAATCTTTTAGTTCATCACTACGTATGTTTATGCTAAGGTGGTCCTTGAAGAGTTTGAATAATTTAGCACCTATGAATTAAAATTTTCATATGTTTGTTACACTATGAAATGTCTAATCTTCACATTTTTACCCATTAAGATCCTGATTTTATTTTAAATAAATACAGAACATATACAGTGGACCCCTGGTTTACGTACTGCTCCAAACTCAAACAATTATGTAAGTGTATTTTTGTAAGTGCTTTTGTAAGTGTATTTTTGGGGGTCTAAAAGGACTAAACTAATTTACATTATTCCTTATGGGAACAAATTCGTTTGGTAATGGCACTTGAACAGCATTCTGGAACGAATTAAGTACGTAAACCGGGGGTCCGCTGTACATATTATTTTAGTGGCATCATAATTTAAGCTGTTATAACCAAAGGACTGAAATAATTTGATATTATTATTATTATAATCAAATAGAAGTGCAAATAATTTGATAAGGCTTAGTTTTAATTGTGATTTTTGCAGTTTCCTCTTCATTCTAATGTTAGTGATATTTCTCTGTTATATGTACAGTGGACCCCCGAGTTTCGTAAAAACTTCACTCCTGAAGTCTGCTCAAGTGCCATTACCGAACGAATTTACTCCCTTAAGGAAAAATTTCACGTAGGTTAGTCTATTTCAGACCCCCAAAAATACACTTCCACAAGAACTTACAAAATTATACTTACATAATTGCACGATTTCCGGGGTATTCGTTAACCGAGGGTCCACTGTACTATGTATTACTTTGCATACTGGTGTTGGTGATATTACTTTCCAGTGTGTTACTTTGCATAATGATGTTGGTGATATTACTTTCCAGTGTGTTGCTTTTCTTTCCGATGTTAATAATATTTCTTTGCAGAGTGTTACTTTGCATACTGATGTTGGTGATATCAAGATTGAGTTATTTTGTGAACACTGTCCCAAGAGCTGTGAAAACTTTCTAGCTTTGTGTGCCTCTAATTATTACGATGGCTGCCTCTTCCATCGTAACATAAAGGTCAGTGTCCTAGACCTGGATAAAAATGGTTTGAATCATTTTTTTTTTTTAACCCATAAACGGTCCAAACATATACAGTGGACCCCCGAGTTTCGTAAAAACTTCACTCCTGAAGTCTGCTCAAGTGCCATTACCGAACGAATTTACTCCCTTAAGGAAAAATTTCACGTAGGTTAGTCTATTTCAGACCCCCAAAAATACACTTCCACAAGAACTTACAAAATTATACTTACATAATTGCACGATTTCCGGGGTATTCGTTAACCGAGGGTCCACTGTACAGTATATACGTTTACTACCCCAGTGCCCCGAATATTTTGAAAATAAAGAGCACATTTTTCTAAGTGTTATAGCATAAAAAAAAAAATAGGCTCAGTACTTACCGATATATGAGGCCAAGAAGTTGGCACTGAATGCTCACCTGACGGCAACATCGAGTCCTGCCGCTTCCAGAAATGTTGCCGATATACCTTTTTTCTCGTTTTTATATTATTTTATATAATTTTTATGTTCTGATAATTACAATTTATAGTAGTTCTTTGTTCTAACACTAATATTATGTACTGAAATTGTACTCAAATTGTCACAAACACACTGACAGGTGGACATTTACACATGCCTTGGTCATTTACTATTGTCTAGGAATATATACAAAGTATTTATAGGTCCCAGCAATGTTTTGGATACGTGGGAGTATATAATAATAATAATAATAATAATAATAATAATAGGAATAATAATAAGAATAATGATAATAATAATAATAAGAATAAGAACAATAAGTTCCCTTGAAGCACGATGTACGACAAATCAGTCCACTGCTGACAGTGACAAGATAAGATAAGATAATTGGTGATATGATGAGCGTACGCGAGGGTGCAGTGATAAGGTAAGATAAGGGGTGACATTTGATGAGCATCCCCCTCTCTTTTCACTGTTACACAAACATATCTGTCTGTCAAACTCTCTGTCTATCTGTCTGTCAAGCTCTGTCTATCTGTCTGTGTCAAGCTCTCTCTCTGTCTGTCAAGCTCTGTCTGTCTATCAAGCTCTCTGTCTATCTGTCTGTGTCAAGCTCTGTCTATCTGTCTGTGTCAAGCTCTCTGTCTATCTGTCTGTGTCAAGCTCTCTGTCTATCTGTCTGTGTCAAGCTCTCTGTCTATCTGTCTGTGTCAAGCTCTCTGTCTATCTGTGTCAAGCTCTCTGTCTATCTGTCTGTGTCAAGCTCTCTGTCTATCTGTCTGTGTCAAGCTCTCTGTCTATCTGTCTGTGTCAAGCTCTCTGTCTATCTGTCTGTGTCAAGCTCTCTGTCTATCTGTCTGTGTCAAGCTCTCTGTCTATCTGTCTGTGTCAAGCTCTCTGTCTATCTGTCTGTGTCAAGCTCTCTGTCTATCTGTCTGTGTCAAGCTCTCTGTCTATCTGTCTGTGTCAAGCTCTCTGTCTATCTGTCTGTGTCAAGCTCTCTGTCTATCTGTCTGTGTCAAGCTCTCTGTCTATCTGTCTGTGTCAAGCTCTCTGTCTATCTGTCTGTGTCAAGCTCTCTGTCTATCTGTCTGTGTCAAGCTCTCTGTCTATCTGTCTGTGTCAAGCTCTCTGTCTATCTGTCTGTGTCAAGCTCTCTGTCTATCTGTCTGTGTCAAGCTCTCTGTCTATCTGTCTGTGTCAAGCTCTCTGTCTATCTGTCTGTGTCAAGCTCTCTGTCTATCTGTCTGTGTCAAGCTCTCTGTCTATCTGTCAGTGTCAAGCTCTCTGTCTATCTGTCTGTGTCAAGCTCTCTGTCTATCTGTCTGTGTCAAGCTCTCTGTCTATCTGTCTGTGTCAAGCTCTCTGTCTATCTGTCTGTGTCAAGCTCTCTGTCTGTCTGTCAAGCTCTCTGTCTATCTGTCTGTGTCAAGCTCTCTGTCTATCTGTCTGTCAAGCTCTCTGTCTATCTGTCTGTCAAGCTCTCTGTCTATCTGTCTGTCGAGCTCTCTGTCTATCTGTCTGTCGAGCTCTCTGTCTATCTGTCTGTCGAGCTCTCTGTCTATCTGTCTGTCGAGCTCTCTGTCTATCTGTCTGTCGAGCTCTCTATCTGTCAAGCTCTCTCTCTATCTGCCTGTCTGTCAAGCTGTCTGTCTATCTGTCTGTCCATCTAGCCTCTAGCTCTCCCATCTCAGAGAGATCCACTCCTGAACCAACACGTCTGTTTCCTGAGCAAGTGTAAATACGTATTTGCCAGTCATGTTTACACATTATATCTACAAGCACTTTGTCTGGATTTTTTGGGTTATCCTAGGAAATTTACACTATGTATACAGTGGTCCCTCGGTTTTCGCCGAAAATTTGTTCCAGAATGCTGCTCAAGTGCCATTACCGAACGAAATTACTTCCTTAAGAAATAATGTCACGTAGGTTAGTCTATTTCAGACCCCCAAAAATACACTTGCAACAGCACTTACGAAAATACACTTACATAAATGTTCGAGTTTGGAGATGCACGAAAACCGAGGGACCACTGTAATTGTATTTGTGTACCTGTGAGACAGAGATAGACAGAGTCAGATAGAGATAGACAGAGACAGACAGACAGACAAAGATAGACAGGTATAGGTTATAAGACTTTCTGAAAGGATGTTGCACAAATGTTGCACATGGGTTATTATTAAGGTTTTCTATATTTCCTCGACCACATATGGCCATATCCACCTCAGAGCCACTAAACTCAGGGTCAACATCACTTTCCACTTAAAATGGGAGAGTTAATACTACATGACATCAGTGAATCCCATGTGTTTGCCCCACTATTTGCTCAAGCTGGCGCTCAATTGAACTGGTCCTCCCACAAGGTACTAAGTGGTCCCAGATTTTTTTAATACAGCGCACACTAAGGGCTAAGACGTATTCTATGTTGACCAGGCATCTCAGGCCAATCGTGCCAAATTTGGAGGCAGGAAAATTAAAACGTAAATATACGTTTGGGGCAGTAGCGGTACTAATGTATATATACGTGTGGACCGTTTACGGGTTAAGATGCATTCTTCTTTTGGATAATATAGTCATTGATTGGCTTATTCAAATCAGAATATCTGAGATAAACTCCAAAATCACATTGCTTATTTACTGAACTTTCTTTTACATTTTCTTTGTGTGTAAAATATTATGTGATCAACAAGTAGAAACATGGATAGCTCATGTATGGTAGTTAAAGATAAACTGTCAACTTGTAATATTTGTTGGCACAATTTGAAGTCAAATCAAGAGATGAAGTCTTCCTCTTGTCAAGGACAGGAAGTGGTTGCTCTGCATTGCCTTTGGCATTAATCAAATTACAGTAACAGTAAATACTTATCAGGAATAATACCATGATGGCTATGTCTGATTTTGAGAATGAGTCAACCAGGCCTCCTAGTTGATGATCTGATCAGTTAGGCTGTCTGTGCTAGCATCATGCAGTCCAACATAGAACCCTCAGCCCTGCTAGTGCTAAGTATCATATTACAGTGGACCCTTTAAAATCGTCTCCCTTGAAGATCGGCGAATTTGAAAATCGGCCATTTTCGGCAAAAAATCTACTTGAAAATCATCCATTGGCTCAAAAATCGCCGGTCGTCTGAAACGCGTCCGCGTGGCCTCCCCGCTGCCTGGGCACATAAACACCACATTGAGCGTCAGTGTGCCATTGTTTACCAGAGAGTGACCACCACCCATGCCACCCACGCATTCATACCATACATTTTGTCAATATTCCATTCGTTTTAGTACTTGCAACTGCTAAATAAGCTACCATGGGTCCAAAGAAAGCTCCTAGTGCCAGCCCTGTGGTAAAGAGAGTGAGAAACACAATAGAAGTTAAGAAAGAGATCATAGAAAAAATATGAAAGTGGTGTACGTGTGGCGGAGCTCTCCAGGATGTATGAGAAGGCCCATTCAACCATCACTTCCATCTTGTTGAAGAAAAAGGAAATCAAGGACGTTGATGTTGCGAAAGGGGTGAATATTCTAACGAAAAAGAGATCGCAAATAATCGAAGAAGTTAAGAAGTTGTTGCTTTTGTTGATCAGACAAAAAGAGTTAGCTGGAGATAGTGTTACACAGTCAATAATTTGCGAAAAGGCAAGGCAGTTGCATGACGATCTCATAAAGAAAAGTCCTGAAACAAGTGCTGATGATGATGAATTCAAGGCCAGCAAAGGCTGGTTCGAAAATTTCAAGAAGCGAAGTGGCATACACAATGTTGTAAGGCATGGAGAGGCTGCAAGTTCTGACAAATGTGCGGCTGAAAAATTTGTTCATGAATTCAAGGGGTACATAGAGGCTGAACAATTCAAACCCCAACAAGTGTTCAATTGTGATGAAACAGGCCTCTTTTGGAAGAAAATGCCAAAAAGGACCTACATTACTCAGGAGGAAAAGGCACTGCCAGGACACAAGCCTATGAAAGACAGGCCAGTGGTGCCAATGCCAGTGGTGATTTCAAAGTGAAGCCTTTACTCGTGTATCACTGAAAATCCCAGAGTGTTCAAGAAGTACAGTGTTCCCAAGGCTAATTTATGTGTGTTTTGAAAGGCTAACAGTAAGGCATGGGTCACCAGGGAAGTTTTCCTTGATTGGTTCAATGAAGTGTTTGGCCTCAGTGTGAAGAAATACCTCCTGGAAAATAAATTACCACTTAAGTGCCTCCTGGTAATGGACAATGCTCCTGCTCATCCTCGAGACATAGAAGAGCAAATGGTGAAGGATTTTAAATTCATCAAAGTGAAGTTCTTGCCCCCTAATACCACTCCTCTCCTCCAACCCATGAACCAGCAGGTCATTTCAAACTTCAAAAAACTCTACACCAGAGCAATGTTTCAAAGGTGTTTTGACATAACCTCAGACACTATTTTGACCCTAAGAGAGTTCTGGAAAGATCACTTCCATATCCTTAATTGCATACGCCTTATAGGTAAGGCTTGGCAGGAAGTGACTCCCAGGACGATGAACTCTGCTTGGAGAAAATTGTGGCCAGATTGTGTCCAAGAGAGGGATTTTGAAGAGTTTGGAGATGACTCTGACAGCCCTATGTCAGTTGTGGAAAAAATTGTGGAATTGGGGACGTCCATGGGGATGGAGGTTAGTGGTGAGGATGTGGAAGAGTTGGTGGTGGACCACGATGAAGAACTAACCACTGAAGAGCTGGTGGACTTTAATCAAACCAAAGCTCAGGAAATTGCTTCAGAGGAGGAGAAAGGGAGAAAGAAGAAGTTGCTTTCTTCAGAGATTAAGGAGATGTGTACAATGTGGACTATTATTTTTTTTTTTTTTTTATTAACACATCGGCCGATTCCCACCAAGGCAGGGTGGCCCGAAAAAGAAAAACTTTCATCATCATTCACTCCATCACTGTCTTGCCAGAGGGGTGCTTTACACTACAGTTATAAAACTGCAACATTAACACCCCTCCTTCAGAGTGCAGACACTGTACTTCCCATCTCCAGGACTCAAGTCCGGCCTGCCGGTTTCCCTGAATCCCTTCATAAATGTTACTTTGCTCACACTCCAACAGCACGTCAAGTATTAAAAACCATTTGTCTCCATTCACTCCTATCAAATACGCTCACACATGCTTGCTGGAAGTCCAAGCCCTCGCACACAAAACTTCCTTTACCCCTCCCTCCAACCTTTCCTAGGCCGACCCCTACCCGCCTTCCCTCCACTACAGATTTATACACTCTCGAAGTTATTCTATCTCGTTCCATTCTCTCTACATGTCCGAACCACCTCAACAACCCCTCCTCAGCTCTCTGGATAATAGTTTTGGTAATCCTGCACCTCCTCCTAATTTCCAAACTCCGAATTCTCTGCATTATATTCACACCACACATTGACCTCAGACATGACATCTCCACTGCCTCCAGCCTTCTCCTCGTTGCAACATTCATCACCCATGCTTCACACCCATATAAGAGTGTTGTTATAATTATACTCTCATACATTCCCTTCTTTACTTCCATGGACAAAGTTCTTTGTCTCCACAGACTCCGAAGTGTTCCACTCACCCTTTTTCCCTCATCAATTCTATGATTCACCTCATCCTTCATAGACCCATCTGTTGACATGTCCACTCCCAAATATCTGAATACATTCACCTCCTCCATACTCTCTCCCTCCAATCTGATATCAATCTTTCGTCACCTAATCTTTTGTTATCCTCATCACCTTACTCTTTCCTATATTCACTTTCAATTTTCTTTTACACACCCTACCAAATTCATCCACCAACCTCTGCAACTTCTCTTCAGAATCTCCCAAAAGCACAGTGTCATCAGCAAAAGCAACTGTGACAACTCCCACTTTGTATATAATTCTTTATCTTTTAACCCCACACCTCTTGCCAAGACCCTCGCATTCACTTCTCTTACAACCCCATCTATAAATATATTGAACAATCACGGTGACATCACACATCCTTGTCTAAGGCCCACTTTTACTGGGAAATAGTCCCCTTCCCTCCTACACACTCTAACTTGAGCCTCACTATCCTCATAAAAACTCTTCACTGCTTTCAGTAACCTACCTCCTATTCCATACACCTGCAACATCTGCCACATTGCCCCCCTATCCACCCTATCATACGCCTTTTCCAAATCCATAAATGCCACAAAAACCTCTTTACCCTTATCCAAATACTGTTCACCTATATGTTTCACTGTAAACACTTGGTCTACACACCCCTACCTTTCCTAAAGCCCCTTGTTCATCTGCTATCCTGCTTTCTGTCTTACTCTTAATTCTTTCAATAATAACTCTACCATACACTTTACCAGGTACACTCAACAGACTTATTCCCCCTATAATTTTGCACTCTCTTTTGTCCCCTTTGCCTTTATACAAAGGAACAATACACGCTCTCTGCCAATCCTAGGTACCTTACCCTCTTCCATACATTTATTAAATAATAGCACTAACCACTCCAAAACTATATCCCCACCTGCTTTTAACATTTCTATCTTTATCCCATCAATCCCAGCTGCCTTACCCCCTTTCATTCTACCCACTGCCTCACGAACTTCCCCCACACTCACAACTGGCTCTTCCACACTCCTACAAAATGTTATTCCTCCTTGCCCTATACACGAAATCACAGCTTCCCTGTCTTCATCAACATTTAACAACTCCTCAAAATATTCCCTCCATCTTCCCGATACCTCTAACTCTCCATTTAATAACTCTCCTCTCCTATTTTTAACTGTCAAATCCATTTGTTCCTAGGCTTCCTCAACTTATTAATCTCACTCCAAAACTTTTTCTTATTTTCAACAAAATTTGTTGATAACATCTCACCCACTCTCTCATTTGCTCTCTTTTTAAATTGCTTCACCACTCTCTTAACCTCTCTATTTCTCTCCATATACTCTTCCCTCCTTGCATCACTTCTACTTTGTAAAAACCTCTCATATGCTAACTTTTTCTCCCTTACTACTCTCTTTACATCATCATTCCACCAATCGCTCTTCTTCCCTCCCGCACCCACTCGCCTGTAACCACAAACTTCTGCTGAACACTCTAACACTACATTTTTAAATCTACCCCATACATCTTCGACCCCATTGCCTACACTCTCACTAGCCCATCTATCCTCCAATAGTTGTTTATATCTTACCCTAACTGCCTCCTCTTTTAGTTTATAAACCTTCACCTCTCTCTTACTTACTGCTTCTATTTTCCTTGTACAGTCATCCCTTGGTTTTCGCTTGTCCCAGTTTTCGCCGATTTTGGTTTTCGCCGACTTTTTTCAGGGAAAATTTGTCTTAGTTTTCGCCGACCGTATGGGACCTGTCCACCAGTGCCGCGCACATACAATGGCCGTAGGCCCGCCACCCACGCACCTCCCACGCACATTGTCACGCAGTCTAGCATTGTTTACGCTTGAGTGAACATCACCCCAGGAGTTTATACAAAACATTTATTAACAATTCATTGTTTTTGGGCCTTGATTATTGTGTGTGACTACTAAATAAGCTACCATGGGCCCAAAGAAAGCTCCTAGTGCCACTTCTTTGGTAAAGAAAGTGAGGAACACTGTAGAAATGAAGAAAGAAATAATAGAAAAATATGAGTGAAAGTGAGAAACACGATGGAGTTTAAGAGTGTAGCAGGCATGCAGGGAGTGTAGCAGGTATGCAGGGAGTGTGCAGGTATGCAGGGGTGTAGCAGGTATGCAGGAGTGTGCATGATGCAGGGAGTGTAGCATGCATGCAGGGAGTGTAGCATGTATGCAGGGAGTGTAGCATGCATGCAGGGAGTGTAGCATGTATGCAGGGAGTGTAGCATGCATGCAGGGAGTGTAGCATGTATGCAGGGAGTGTAACAGGTATGCAGGGAGTGTAGCATGTATGCAGGGAGTGTAGCATGTATGCAGGGAGTGTAGCAGGCATGCAGGGAGTGTAGCATGTATGCAGGGAGTGTAGCATGCATGCAGGGAGTGTAGCATGCATGCAGGGAGTGTAGCATGCATGCAGGGAGTGTAGCATGCATGCAGGGAGTGTAGCATGTGTGCAGGGAGTGTAGCATGTAAGCAGGGAGTGTAGCATGCATGCAGGGAGTGTAGCATGTATGCAGGGAGTGTAGCATGTAAGCAGGGAGTGTAACATGTATGCAGGGAGAGTAGCATGTATGCAGGGAGTGTAACAGGTATGCAAGGAGTGTAGCAGGTATGCAGGGAGTGTAGCATGTATGTAGGGAGTGTAGCAGGCAGGGAGGGAGTGTAGCAGGCATGGAGGGAGTGTAGCAGGCAGGGAGGGAGTGTAGCAGGCAGGGAGGGAGTGTAGCAGGCAGGGAGGAAGTGTAGCAGGCATGCAGGGAAGTGACTCCGGATAAGGACTTGGTACCTAGAGTCCTTATGGAGGGGGATTCCCCTTCCAAAAATTAGGGTCTCTTCCCTCTCCCCTCTTCCCTCTCTCCCATCCAGCAACATCAGTCTTCAATAAAGGTAAGTGCCACATTCAGTTCATTCATTTGTGCATGTAAATCTATCTCTAAGGCCCCCCAAATTTTTTTTTTCAAAATTCTGGGTTTCTGGAATGGATTAATTGAATTTCCATTATTTCTTATGGGGAAAATAGTTTTGGTTTTCGCCGATTTTGGTTTTAGCCGATCCATCTGGAACGGATTAAAATAAAAAACCGAGGGATGACTGTATCCCATCTACCTTTTACTCCCACTGTAGCTATAACTAAAAAGTGATCTGATATATCTGTGGCCCCTCTATAAACATGTACATCCTGAAGTCTACTCAACAGTCTTTTATCTACCAATACATAGTCCAACAAACTACTGTCATTACGCCCTACATCATATCTTGTATACTTATTTTTCCTCTTTTCTTAAAATATGGTATTACCTATAACTAAACCTCTTTCTATCAAAGTTCAATCAAAGGGCTCCCATTATCATTTACACCTGGCACCCCAAACTTACCTACCACACCCTCTCTACATGTTTCTCCTACTTTAGCATTTAGGTCCCCTACCACAATTACTCTCTCACTTGGTTCAAAAGTTCCTATACATTCGCAACATCTCCCAAAATCTCTCTCTCTCCTCTACCTCCTCTCTTCTCCAGGTGCATACACGCTTATTATGACCCACTTTTCGCATCCGACCCTTATTTTAATCCAATAATCCTTGAATTTACACATTTATATTCCCTCTTCTCCTTCCATAACTGATCCTTCAACATTATTGCTACCCCTTCCTTAGCTCTAACTCTCTCAGATACTCATGACTTAATCCCATTTATTTCTCCCCCCCTGAAACTCGCCTACCCCTTCAGCTTTGTTTCGCTTAGGGCCAGGACATCCAACTTCTTTTCATTCATAACATCAGCAATCATCTCTTTCTTATCATCCCCCTACATCCCCATATTCAAAAACCCAGTTTTAAAAAATTTTCTTCTTCTTTTTTGAAAAGTGTACGGGAAGGGGTTACTGCCCATTGCTCCCATTTAGTCGCCCAGACCCATGGCTTAGGGGAAATTTTTTTTCCCTTCCCATGGCAATAAAATAAAAGAACAAGAGCTAAAGAAAAAAAAAAACCAGTGTGTGTATGTTTATATGCATTGCATGCCTGTATTTGACCTAAAGGAAGTAGAATAGCTAGATATCCTTTTCCCTGTTTATGAGACAAAAAAAAGACACCACAATCCTACCATCTTTAAAAACAGTTTCAGGTTTCTGTTTCACAGTCACCTGGCAGGCGGTAACCTCCCTTTACTGGGTGGAAAAATTTGGGGGGGGCATCACCCTGACAAAGCTGTTAGGGGTTTTGAATGTTAATGACACTGTCTTGTCACATTTTGGGCATTTTAAAAAAGCCAGAAAAAACCTTTCTGGACAGTTATTTTGCAAGAAAGGAATCCGTGACCTCAACCTGGTCCCCGTGCCATTAAAAAAAAAAAAAAATAACCCCGAAAGGACTTGGACCCAAATGTTCATGGAAGGGGGTTTCCCTTCCAAAATACAAACCACCCCTTCTCCCCCCTTCCTTTTTCCACACATCAACAACTCTTAATAAAGGAAGTGTCAATTTATTACTATTTTATTATGTAATTATATTCATTGTTTTTTTTTTGAAAAATTACATTTTGTAAAAAAAAAAAAAAAAAATTCATACTTTTGGGGTCTGGCGGATTAATTTGATTTACATTATTTTTATGGGGGAAAAGGTTTTTTAAAAACTCCATTTTGAAAATGGCCCCAGGACGGATTAATAACGATTTTCAAGGGTCCCCCGTAAAATAATTTAGCCAAAAAAATATATGTATTTTAGTAAAGGTAATTGGTAGAGATGTAGGTGATAAAAAAACATATTGGTAACGTTATAACACTATGAGGTAAAAATTACTGTTTAGGTCTTACTCTAAAAGTCTTCCAAAAAAAACACATTTTTAAAATTGAACAGATATTCTTTTATATTTTTGGGGGGTTTTTTTTTTTTTTGGCCACACTGCCTTGGTGGGGCGGCCGACGGTTAAAAAAAAAACTATATGAATATGTTATATTTTGGGTTTTTTCCAGACTGGGACCCAATGGGCAGGGGGAAGGGGTGTCAATATGGGGACAAAATTTGAAGATGAAGTAAGAGATGATTTAAAGGTAAGGTTT
>WNWK01049674.1:0-13125 GCA_009830355.1 Cherax destructor
TCTAAAAATATTTTATTATATATTTCATGATTAGTTTAGTAATCTTTTTGTAAAAAAATAGTTATGACGGTTTACATGACTGCAGATGTGGGCAATTAGTTGCAACTGGAATTGAGAAGTAGGTATGTAGAACATGATGGTAGATATTAGTGTAGTTAATGAAAGGCCCTCAAGGACTGAAAAATCCACAACCCGCACATATAAAAAGAGGAGCACAACGCGTTCGCCCGACGGACCATTTACAGTCACATAACACACAGAGACAGAGGAAGGTATTTATAGGCGGCGAAGGGGGGGGTACAAGAAAGGGGGAAATGAGGAGTAGTGGTAGTAGTGGTAGTAGTAAAGGTAGTAGAAAAGGGAGTAAGTGACAGTCATAGGGGAAAGGGAGCACTGCTATGGGGCTAGCGGCGCAAGGGGGTACGAGAGGAAGAAAAGGAAAATGAAGGAAAATACAGGCAAAAAAAGAACGGGAAAGAAAGGAAAACCCGGAAAAAAAAAAGGAGGGAAGAAAAGACAGGGAAGGAACGGTTGTCACGGGTGTTCTGAAGTTTAGAGCATTTAATTTGTAATGAGGGGAAAAAGCATCAACAGAGACAAAGCCAGGGAAAATTTACAGGGAAAGGTTAAGGGAGGATTCAACCGGGGCTGATTGGGAATCAAATTTCCCTTGCTTCTTCTTATGTTCATGTCCACGTCAGTTACGGGTTTTTGCCTTCCGGTCCAAAGCCTAGGGAAAGGTGTACATTCATTACTTCTTTTTATCATGCCTCTGTAAAGAAAGGTTTATCTCCCTTTCCCAGTTTCCCCCATCCGACCCTCGTTTCTGGCAAAAATTTTCCCCTCTTCATAATTCTTTTCCGCCTGGGCTACCCTTCCCATTTCAGACTCTGCTTTCTCTCGTGCTAAACGGATTTTCTCTCCAAACCCTCTACCCCGAAAGGAACTCTGCCTTCCCTCTCTGGTCTCTAATCTCAGCAACTCTCTCCGTCTAGACATAAAAACACCTTTCAACTAACACCCCTCGCACTAATCTAGTTCATACTCTACCTCCACGGGATTCCCCCGTTCACTTATTTTTGCCCCCTTTCGTACTGGAGCGGCCCGATCTCTTTCTGACAGACTCGGGGAGCACAAAATAGTGTTAGGCTTGCGACACTAATAATGCTCTTTCTGTCATGTCAGAGATCACATTTCCCATTGATTGGTCTTCTGCTAAAACTGTCTACCCTAGTCTAACTTTCTAGTCCGCCTGGTTGAACCCCTCCCATACAAAACTTTCCCTGTATGAATTTTTATCCGGCTTTGTCTCTTTTGGGGATGTTTTCCTCTCTCATTACATTGTTAAATGCTCAAAACCCAGAACACCGTGACTTAACCTGATTCCTTCCCTGTCTTATCTTCCCTTCTCCTTTTTCCTTGGGTTTTCCTTTCTGTTCTTTCTTTTGCCTTGTATTTTCCTTCATTTTTAGTTTTCTCCTCCGTACCCCTTGGCCGCTAGCCTCATAGCAGTGCCTTCCATATGACTGTCTCCTACTCCTTTACTCCCTTTTTACTTCCTTTTTCCCCCCCCGCGCCTGCCATCCCTTCCTTCTCTGCTTTTACTTTGTTGGCCAATTTGAAAGCCTGTGCTTTTTATATGTGCGGTTGTGTGTATATATTTGTTGGTATATGTGTAATGGTAGATATGAGTGTTGGGCTGCTAGATGTGTGTAATCGTAGATGTGTAGTGATGGTAGATCAGTTGTTAAGGCAGAAGGGGAAGTGCAGTACTAGACTGCAGATGAAGTAAAAGGTTGTGGACTGGAAGTAGTGACGGTAGGTATGTAGAGCAAAGGGTGGTAGGTATCTAGTATATGTTGTAGATGTGTAATGGTGGTAAAATATGTAGTGTTAGGCTGCTAGATGTGTTGTGCACTGGGGTTGCAGACTGGAAGTTAGTGATGGTAGGCATGCAGAGGGGGGATGGTAGATATCTAGTGAATGTTGGGATATGTAATGGTAGTATATATGTAGTGTAATGTTGGGATATATGTAATGGTAGTAGATATGTAGTGTTCTGTTTGATGTAGTGATCATAGATGTGTAGTAGTGATGTTAGATCAGTATTTATGGCAGAAGTGTAGTGACTAGACTGCAGATGTGTCTTACTGGTTGTGGACTGGAAGTGTAGTGGGCTGTAGGTATGTAGAGCAGTGATAGTAGGTATATAGTGTAGTGTTGGTAGATGTGTAATGGAGGATATAGTTTGGGGACTGAAGTGTAGTGATGAAGGGGAGAAGATGGTAGATAATAGTGTAAAAGTTGGGAGATGTAATGGAGTAGATATGTAGTGTTGGACTCTAGATGTGTAGTAATCTTATATGTGTAGTAGTGATGGTAGATCAGTAGTTATACTGAAGTGTAGTGTAGTACTAGACTGCAGATTGGGGTCTGGTTGCAGACTAGAAGTGTGTGACAGTAGGTATGTAGATCAGTGATGGTAGATATATAGGGAGTGATGGTATATGTGTAATGGTAATATGTAGTGTTGGGTCAAGGATGTGGTTCGGTAGGTGTAGTAGATCAGTTGTTTGGCAGAAGTGAAGTGCAGTACTAGACTGCAGATGTGAAGTGCAATTTGGGTTTTGGACTGAAGTGTAGTAAAAGGTAGGTATGTAGAGCATGATGGTAGGTATCTAGTATTGTGTTGGTGATTGTAATGGTGGCAGTATGTGGGGTTAGGCTGCAAGGTACTGGTTGGGGAATGAAGTGTAGTGGGTAGGTATGAGCCGGATTAGATATCTAGGTAATGTTGGAGATGTGTAATGGGGTGAATGGTGTTGGGCTGCTAGATGTGTGATTGTGATGTATAGTGATGTTAGATCAGTTTTGGGGAAGTGTAGGTAGTACTGACTGCATATGTGTATGAATGGTTGGGACTGGGAAGAGTGACTGGATGTAGAGCAGTGAATGGTATCTAGTGTGTAAAATGTTGGTGGTAGATATGTAGTGTTAGGCTGCTAGATGTTTGTGCACTGTGCGGGCTGAAGTGTAGTGATGGTAGGCATGTAGAGCCGGGATAGTAGATATCTAGTGTAATGTTGGGAGATATGTAATGGTAGAAATATGATTAATGTTGGATATGTAATGTATGATATGAGTGTTGGGCTAGATGTGTAGTGATCATAGATGTGTAGTAGTGATGTTAGATCAGTATTTATGGCAGCAGTGTAGTGTAATACTAGACTGCAGATGTGTCTTGCACTGGTTGTGGACTGGAAGTGTAGTGACTGTAGGTATGTAGAGCAGTGATGGTAGGTATCTAGTGTAGTGTTGGTAGATGTGTAATGGTGGTAGATATGTAGTGTTAGGCTGCTAGATGTGTTGTGCACTGGTTGCGGACTGGAAGTGTAGTGATGGTGGGCATGTAGAGCCGGGATGGTAGATACCTAGTGTAATGTTGGGAGATGTGTAATGGTAGTAGATATGTAGTGTTGGGCTGGTAGATGTGTAGTGATCTTATATGTGTAGTAGTGATGGTAGATCAGTAGTTATGGCTGAAGTGTAGTGTAGTACTAGACTGCAGATGTGTAGTGCATTGGTTGCAGACTAGAAGTGTAGTGACGGTATGTATGTAGAGCAGTGATGGTAGATATCTAGTGTAGTGTTGGTAGATGTGAAGTAGTGGTAGATATGTATTGGTGTTAGATGTGTAGTGGTGATAGACGTTTACTGGAATGGTGGTAGATTGGCAGTGCAGTGAGGGTTGATTTTATGAGAAATGATAGTAGTTATGTAGTGTAGTGATGGTAGATATGTAATGATGGTGGATGTGTGGTGTAGTGGTAATAGGTGTTGGAACATTTATATTATTTAAAGGCTTATGTAAGCCTATTATTCTATCTGTGTTGTTTCATTTGGTGTTTGCGCTTCTGCTGCTATGGTACTGCTGCTGCTCTTTCTACTGCTGCTGGTCCTCCTGCTACTGCTGCTTCTCCTGCTTCTACTGCTGCTACTGCTGCTGCTGCTCCCGTCGCCGCCATCGTCGCCACCGCCGCTGCAAGCATTTATTTCAATGAAAACTATTATAAATATTTTTAAATTTAAACGGTTTTTGATTGAGTTAAAAAGCTGTATGACCCTTCCGGGTTTAGGTACCATTGCTTACTTTTGATGATGATAACAATAATAATATTATTAATAATATTTATAAGTACAGTTAGTGAGAGAGAGACAGAAAAGTCTTGTTGTGAGTTGCAGTGATATGACAGACAAACAGACAAGTCTTTTAGTAAGTCACAGTCAGAGGGACAGACAGATAAGTCTGTCTGTCCATCTGTCTGATTCAGACAAGTATTTTAGTAAGTCACAGGGAGAAGGAGAGACAGATAAGTCTGTCTGTCTGTCTGATTCAGACAAGTATTTTAGTAAGTCACAGGGAGAGGGAGAGACAGATAATTCTGAGTGTCTGATTCTAAGTCTGTTCTAAGTCACCGACCCCTCACCCGAAACACTTAGTTTTGTTTTAATCACTAGCACTGACCACCTCTAGTTATTCTAATTTCAGTTACATATCCAACTATTCCTGCTGCTTCTGGAGCTCTTGTTGCTACTACTGCTACTACTACTACCACTACTGCTGCTGCTGCTGCTGCTGCTGCTGCTACTGCTGCTGCTGCTGCTGCTTCTGTTGCTGCTGCAGCTGCTGCTGCTGCTGGTGCTGAAGCTGCAAGTATTTATTTTCAATGGAAAACTATTATAAATATTTTTAAATTTAAACGTTTTTTGATATTAGAGACAGAAAAGTCTTGTTGTGAGTAGCAGTGACATGAAAGACAGACAGACAAGTCTTTTAGTAGGTCATAGTCAGAGGGACAGACATATAAGTCTTTCTGTCCATCTGTCTGATTCAGACAAGTCTTTTAATAAGTCAAGGGAGAGGGAGAGACAGATAAGTCTGTCTGATTCACACTAGGCTTTAACCCTTTGGGGGTCGGTGCCGTACTAGTACGTTTTACAAGCAGGGGTTGGTGCCGTACTAGTACGCGTAAATTCTAGCGGCTTCAAATCGAGGGGGAGAAAGCTGGTAAGCCTACATATGATAGAATGGGTCTATGTGATAAGTGTGCGCAGTAGGAAAAAAATATATCCACCCACATTGCATTGTGGGAGTGGTAATTCAGTGCACCTTTGTCACCAAGCCAAGTGGTAAGTAATACCTCACTCCCGCAGTGTGAGTGGTAGGGAAAGCAGTGGGGGGAGTGGGGTGGGTGGGGAATACAGTGGGTGAAGTGGGGAAGACAGTGGGGGAGTGGGGAAGGCAGTGGGGGAGTGGGAAGGTGGGGAAGACAGTGGGGTGGGTGGGGATGACAGTGGGGGTGGGGAAGACAGTAGGGTGGGTGGGGAAGACAGTGGGGTGGGTGGGGAAGGCAGTGGGGAAGACAGTGGGGGGAAAGCTGGCTGGCTGGCTGGCAGGCAGGCAGGCAGGCTGACCAGCTGGCTGGCTCTGTCACACAGGTACACATAAATACATAAGAGTAAATAACCAAGGATAAATACATAGTGTAAATTACAGAGGATAAATACATAGTGTAAATTACCTAGGATAATCCAAAAAAAATTCAGACAGACAGACAGACAGACAGACAGACAAACAGACAGACAGATAAAACAGTGAAAACAAATAAAGGGAAGGCAGTGTATCCTCATTTGTCAAATGTCATCACTCTTGATAAGACGAGGCTAACCCCTGGCTGGCTGGCAGGGAGGCAGGCAGGGATAGTGGCAGGGAGGGAGGGAGGCAGGGTTGAGGCAGGCAGGCAAAGGCAGTGTTCCGCATTTGTCAAATGTCATCACTCTTGATAAGATGAGGCTAACCCTGGCTGGCTGGCAGGGAGGCAGGCAGGGAGGGTGGGAGGAGGCAGGGATAGTGGCAGGGAGGGAGGGAGGCAGGGGTTGAGGCAGGCAGGCGAAGGCAGTGTTCCTCATTTGTCAAATGTCATCACTCTTGAAAAGATGAGGCTAACCCCTGGCTGGCTGGCAGGGAGGCAGGCAGGGAGGGTGGGAGGGAGGAGGCAGGGATAGTGGCAGGGAGGGAGGGAGGCAGGGGTTGGGCAGGCAGGCGAAGGCAGTGTTCCTCATTTGTCAAATGTCATCACTCTTGAAAAGATGAGGCTAACCCCTGGCTGGCTGGCAGGGAGGCAGGCAGGGAGGGTGGGAGGGAGGGAGGCAGGGATAGTGGCAGGGAGGAGGGAGGCAGGGGTTGAGGCAGGCAGGCGAAGGCAGTGTTCCTCATTTGTCAAATGTCATCACTCTTGAAAAGATGAGGCTAACCCCTATGTGGCTGGCAGGGAGGCAGGCAAGGAGGGAGGGAGAGTGGCAGGGAGGGAGAGGCAGGGGTTGAGGCAGGAAGGCGAAGGCATCAAATGTCAACAGTAATTAGTTTAGCAGATAATAAACAAGATAAGAAGACCCTCACCCTCTTCAAATGTCAGATTTGTAATTGGATTACTGATAAGACTGACATTTACACCTTCCTTCAATAATAATAATAATAATAATAATAATAATAATTATTATTATTATTATTATTTATTATTATTATTATTATTATTATTATTATTATTATATTCTCACGTGTATCCTGGTAATTTACACTATGTATAATTGTATTTGTGTTCCTGTGAGATAAGACACACAGCCAGCCAGCCAGCCACTGACCATCCATGCAACCAGCTGTTCAGCGCCAGCCAACTGGTCAGTAAGCCAGCCAGCCAGCTGGCTAGCTGGTCAGCCAGCAAGCCAGCCAGCCGGCTGGCCATCCATCCACCAGACAGCTGTTCAGCCAGCAGCTGGTCAGCTAGCCAGCCAGCCAGCTGGTCAGCTAGCAGCCAGCCAGCTGGTCAGCTAGCCAGCCAGCCAGCCAACTGGTCAGCAAGCCAGCCGGCTAGCTGGTCAGCCAGCAAGCCAGCCAGTCGACTGCCATCCATCACCAGCTGTTCAGCCAGCTAGCCAGCCAGCCAGCTGGTCACCCAGCTGGTCAGCCAGCCAGCCAGCTTAGCCAGCCACCAGCTGGTCAGCTAGCCAGCCAGCTGGTCAGCAGCCAGCCAGCCAGCTGGTCAGCCAGCCGCCAGCCAGTGGTCAGCTAGTCACCAGCAGTTATTGTGTAGTATACAGGAGTGTATATATACAAAATATGGTTTATATTGGTCTCAGGGACATAAAAGTTATTGAAAAATAAAATATTAAAAAATAAAAGAAAAAAAATCCAAAAAAAAAAAAAAACTATTACCGGCCAACGGAAGTCACCGATGTTGCTGTCAGCGGTTCAATTTTGGTCAACTTGAAACCTCCATATCTCCGTAAGTATTGATCGCAAAAATTTTTTTTTTAGCTATTTAGATTCAGAAAAACAAATCTATCATTTCATAAGAAAAATAATTTTTTTTTTCCGGAATATTTTTCGACCCCAGGAACACTTTCCCCAGAAGGCCTGTCACCCCCAAAGGGTTAACTTTTCATCATTCCCCGGCCTTTTTTTTATTGTAATTTCAGTTACACCCCCAGCTCTTCCTGCTGATTCTGGAGCTTTTTCCCCCCTTTTTGCTCTTGCTCTTTTTACTGCAAAAAAAGTACTGCTCCCCCTGCTATAGTTCCTGATGGTACTGCTGGTGACACTGTTTTTTTTTTTGCTGATGTTGATTTTTTTTTTTCTGCTTTTTTTTGGTCCCGATTACTTTTTACTGATTGTGGTGTTGGGGGTTTGGGGTTGGGGGTTTTGATAGTGGTGGTGTTGCTGCTGCCACTACTCCCCCTCTTGCTTTATAAATATTATTTTATTATTATTTTTTTTTATTATTATTATTATTATTATTATTATTATTATTATTATTATTATTATTATTATTATTATTATTATTATTTTTTATTATTATTATTTTTTTTTTTTTTTAAAAATTATTTTTTTTTTAAAATTTTATTATTATTATTATTTTTTTTAAAATTTTTTTTTATTATTATTATTATTATTATTATTATTATTATTATTATTATTGTTGTTGTTTTTAAAATTGTTATTATTATTATTATTATTATTATTTTTTTTTGTTTTTATTTTTTTTTTTTTTTATTATTTTTATCTATCAATATATCCTTTAAAAAAATTAAAAAACTATTTTTTATTATTATTTTTTTAAATTTTTTTAATAATTTTTTTACTTTTTTTATTTTAATTTTATTTTTTATTATTCATCAATTCCCCCCTTCAAAAAGCGTCTACCCCCCCCTTTCGTGACTTCTATCCCATTTTTATATATCTTCAATTTTTTTTAAAAACAAACCCCACCAATCTTTTTATCCCCTTAAAAATTTTTTTTAAAAAAAAAAATTTTTTTTTTTTGGTAGTTGCCCGGTTCTTGAACCCTCCCCCCTAGGGGTTTTTTTTCCGCCCCCCCCGGGGGGGGTTTTTTTCGGTTTGGGGAATATATTATTTTTGTAGTATTTCCCCCCCGGGGTTCTTAACCCCTGCCCCCCAGGGGTTTTTTTTTTCCCCTTTTCCCCGCGGGGCCTAATTTTTCCACAATGACCCTAACTACTCAAAAACTTTTACATTAAAAAAAACCTCTACTCTAAAATGCTCATCCCCCCCCTTTTAAAAAAAACCAATACACAACACAACCCTACACTAAAACACTGCACTCCAAACACTATCTTTTAGGGGGCAACACTACCCAAAAACCCCTTTTGCACCCCAAAACATAACTCTCTGCGACACCCCAAACATTATTCAACATTACAAAACACTGCACTACACTACATCACACTGCACTCCCTATTACACAATACTACACTACAATTTTCCCCCCTCCTCAAACACTTCACTTTTTTTACTTTCAAAAGGGGGAAAACTCCCCCAAACCCCCCCCCTTTAAAAAACCCTTTTTGCATTCTCTCCCCCAAAAAAAGCGCTACAATACACAAACTACTACACAAAACAGCAGTAAAATACAAAAAGACAAAACTATATTGAAAAAACCCAAAACACTACAAAATTTTTTTCCTACACTACATATTTTTTCGGGGAAAAAAAGCTCCCCCAATGTAAAACTACCACCCCAAAACAAAAAAAAATTTTCCCAAAAACATTCCACTTTCATTACTCAACACTACCCCCCCCCTTTTACCCCCCCAACACTACACTGCACTCCCCCAAAACACAAAATTTTTATAATATGCGTTTTTCCCAAAAAAAAAACCCTTTTACTACATTTTTAAAAAACACAACTTCTCTATCCCAGTCACTATACCCACTGCACACACTTCACTGCACTACACTGAACTACACTGCACTCCCCCCCCTGTACTCCCTATACAACAAAAAAAACCCATTTTGCCCACTACTCCCCCGAGTCATCCCCCGTAAAATCATTATTCGGTCATATTGAGTTTAAATTTAAATTTCCCCGAAAACAGAATATAATAGAAAAAATATTTTTTCCCCAAATTTTTTTCTAATCCCCCCACCCCATTTTGGGGTAAAGCATCTGACTCGGGGAAAAAAGAACGAGGTTAATTTCGTAAAACCCATTTAATTATTTCCCAATTAACGGGAAAAGTACTAGAAACCCCAAATGGCAAAGGAAAAAACCCCGGGGAGTGCTTAACAATAAAAGAAAAGGGGAAAAGGAAAATGGAAGAGGAAGAAATTTTCCCGGGGAAAATTTTTCTGGGGAAAGGGAAAAAAAAATTGAAGCACAATAGAATGTTAACTGAAATGTTCGTTGATCAAAAAATCCGTCAAAAAAGGATTGAAAGGAGAGAGGGTAAAAAAAAGGGGCTTAAAAGAGGCGAAAAAAAAAAAAAAGGGGGAAACAAAAACAGTTTATTTTTTAAATATGCGGGGTTTTTTTTGTTATGAGCAGTTTCTTATTTGATATAAGGAGATTCCTAAGTTTATAATGAAAATTTCTTATGTTATTTTTGGGAGATTCTTAAATTTTATAAGCAAAGGTTAAAAATTTTTTTTACTTCTCCCCTAAAAATTTGGGGGGAGCAACAAAACTAAACAAAGTGTGAAAATTGACTTTTTTTTGCAAAAAAATCTGAGTTTTTCATTTTTTAAAAGGGGTTTTTTAAAAAAATTTTTTTAGTTAAGAAAATATGAAATATTAAAAACTAAGATATATTTTTTTAAAAAATATTTTGGGAATTTTTTTAAAATTTTTTAAATTATTTAGAAATATCAAAAAGATCTAAAAAAATTTTTTTATTATTTATTACAACGATTCAAGGCTTTAGTAATTATTTTGTAAAACACTTAATTATGGTAGATGTTAGAACAAGACTGCAGATTTTAGTGCCCTAATTGCGGACTGAAAGTGTAGTGGGTAGGTATGTTGAGCAGTGATGGTAGATATCTGGGGTAGTGTTGGTAGATGTGTAATGGTGGTAGATATGTAGTGTTGGGCTCTTTTATGTGTAGTGATCATGGGTTTTTTGTGATGGAAGATCATTTTTTTTTGGTATAGTGTAGTATACTGAAATGCAGGTGTGGCAACTGGATCGGACTGGAAGTGTAAAAAATAAAAATTTTTAAAACGTGATGGGGGAAAATCTAGTGTAGTGTTGGTAAAATGTGTAATTTGTGGAAAATATTGTGTTGGGGGGCTATATGTGTAATATTTTTTGGGGGGGAAAAGTTGTGATGGAAGATCAGTAGATATGGCAGAAGTGTAGTGAGTACTAGACTGCGGGGGGGGTAATGCACTGGATGCGAACTGGAAGGGGGGGGATGGTAGGTATGTAGAAACCCGTGATGTTAGATATCTAGTGTAGTTTTGATGATGTGTTTTAAAAATGGGGGGGATGTAGTATTAAACCTAAAATGTGGTACCCCCCTTTTGGGAAAAAAAATGTTTTTGGGGGGGGAAAAAAAACGGATGGGGGAAAATCTAGGGGAAAAATTTGGGAGATGTGTAATGGTATTGATATTAAAAAATTTTTTCTAAATGTTAATGATTTGATTTTAGTGATTTAGATCAATAATTATGGCAGAAGTGGAGTGTTGTAAAGCCCAGAAAGTTTTAGTGCACTGGTTGGGGGGAAAAAATAGTGAGGGGGGATGTAGAAAGGGGATGGTAGATATCTAGTGTGTGTTGGTAGATGTGTAATTTGTTTGGATATGTAGGTTGGGGGGTTTGGGGTGTGAAATGATAATAGATGTGTAGTAGTGATGGTAGATCAATGTCATTGGGGAAAGGGAGTTTTTTTTCTGAAATGCAGATTTTGGGGGAATGGTTGTGGATTTTGGGGAAAAATAAAAAAAAGGGGGGGGTTTTTGGGGTGATGGTAGATATCTAGTGTAGTGTTGGTAGGGTTGTTGGTGGGGGGGTTATTAGTGTTGGGCTGCTAGATGTGAAAGATAAAAATGTGTGTAAAGTGATGGTAGATCATTAGTTATGGCAGATGTGTAGTTTAGTATTTGACTGCAGATGTGGAGTTTCAATGGTTGTGGACTGGAAGTGTTGGAAAAATAGGTATGGGGGAGTGATGGTATGTATGTAGTGTAGTGTTGGTAGTTGTAATGGTGGTAGAAAAATGTAGTGCTGGGCTGCTAGATTTTGTGTCTTTTTTTTTTGTAGTGATGGTAGAAACAGTGGGGTTTTTGGGTGAAATTTTAGGTAATTTTTTTAAAATCAGGTTTTTGTGCACTGGTTGCGTACTGGAAAAATGGGGAGGGGGAAGGGGGGTCAAAAACAGTGATGGGGATATCTAGTGTAGTGTTGGTAGATGTGAAATGGTTTTGGGGGAATATGTAGTGTTGGGCTCCCAGATGTGAAGTGATAATATATTTTTTAGTGATGGTAGATCAGTAGTCATGGCAGTTAGTTTTTTTTCTTAGACTGCAGATGTGGTGCAATGGTTGTGGGCTGGGGTCTTTTAGTAAATCACTGGAAAAAAGGGGCAGGGGGTTTCTGTCTCTCCCAATTCAGACAAGTCTTTTTTGTAAGTAAATCACAAAAAAACAGATAAAATCTGTCTGTCTGTCTGATTCCCGAAAAGTCTTTTAGTAAGTCCCTGGGGAAAGGGGAGACAGATAAGTCTTTCTGTTTTTTCTGATTCAGACAGTCTTTTAGTAAGTAAGTCACAGAGGAGGGAAAGGGGGGATAAAATCTGTCTGTCTGTCTGGTCAAAAAGAATCTTTTTTAAAAAATCACCTGGGGAAAAAGGGGGGAAAATAAGTCTGTCTGTCTGTCACATTCAAATCTTTTAAAAAAAATCACATAGAGAAGGGCAGGCAGATAGAAACTTTCTGTCTGTCTGATTCAGAACAAGTCTTTTTTTAAGTAAGTCACAGAGAGGGAGAACGAAAAAGTCTGTCTGTTTGGGGGAAAAAAAAAAGTCTTTTAGTAAGTCACTGGAAAAAGGGCGGGCAGATAAGTCTTTCTGTCTGTTGATTCAGACAATTTTTAGTAAGTAAGTCACAGGGGGGGGGGGCAGGTGTCTGTCTGTCCCTTTTGATTCAGACAAGTCTTTAAAAAAAGGGGGGGGTAGGGCAGATAAGTCTGAGTGTTTTAAGTCTGATCCCCCGTCACCGACCCCCCCCCCGAAACATTTTTTTTTTTTTTAATCACTAGCACTGACCACCTCTAATTATTGTAATTTCGTTACTTTTCCCCAAAAATTCCTCTTTTCTTCTTTGGGGCTCTTGTTGCTACTACTGCTACTACTACTGCTACTACTACTACTACTGGTGTTGCTGCAGCTGCTTCTTCTGCTGCCTTCTGTTTTTTTTTCTGCTTCTGTTTTTTTTACCCGCTAATGTTTTTGCTTTTTTTCAAATATTTATATTCAATGGAAAACTATTATAAATATATTTAAATATATTAACCCTTTGGGGGTCGGTGCTGTACTAGTAAAATTTTAAAGCAGGGGTTGGTCCGTACTAGTACCCTAAAAAAACGTCTTCAAATCGAGGGGGAAAAAAGGTAAGCCTACATATGATGAAAAGGGGGGTTTTAAAAAAAATGTGCGCAGTAGGAAAAAAAAAAACCCCCCCCATTCCCCCGTGGGGGGGGTAATTCAGTGCACCTTTGTCCCAAAAAAAGTGGTAAGTAATACCTCACTCCCGATTGAGTGGTAGGG
>WNWK01049675.1:0-13125 GCA_009830355.1 Cherax destructor
AAAACGTAAAACTGATTAACTTTCATTTTTCACTTTTAATTTTTACTTTCCCCACATCACCCCCAAAAACCCTTTTTCCATACCCCCTATACTCACCCTTTTGATTATCCCCGGGGGTTTTTTAAAAAAAATTAACCCAACAAGGGGTTTAGGAAACCCAAACCCCAAAAACAAACCCCTTTCCCCTATCATCATGTTGGGTCATTAAAAACCCTGATAATACGAGGATTTTTAAAATACAGGAAGGATGTTTTAAGGATTTTTAAAAAAATATTTAAAAATAAAATAATTTTTTCCGTTTTTTTTTTGAATAAATTAAAATTTTATAAAAAAGGGAAATTTTTTTAATTCGCCTGTGTTATTTTTTGGTAATTCACATATTAAAAAATTTGTTTGATTATGTTTGTTTTATTTGGGGGATCATGTTTTTTTTGTTTTTTTGTTTATTGAAAATTTAGTTTATAAACTTTTATTAAGAGTGTTATTTTGGGGGATAAATGAAATTTTTATTTAAAATGAAAGGGTTATCAAAAGTTTTTTGGGGAAGGGGTTTTTGGGGAAATTGGGTTAAAAGGGTTTTTTAGGTTGGGTTGGAAAGGGGGAAAATTTTTTAAAGGGGTTGGTTATTTTAAATGTTTTGGGGGAAAATCACGGGGTTTTTGGGGTATTAAATTGGGGTTTTGGGGGGGTATTCAAATTATGTATGAAAGTTTTTTTCGAAGGTTGGGTTTAAAAATTTTTTTGGGTTAAGGGGGTTTTTTTAAATTGGGGGGGTTTTATTGGGTTGTTTTTAAAATTGGGGGGGGTTAAGGGGTTAGTTAGGTGGTTAAATGTTATTTGGGGGGGTTTCGGTTGTTGGGTTTTTGGGGAATGTTAGGTTTTTTTTAAATTTTTTTTGGGAGTAATCGATGTAGTTGGACCCCGGGTATTTTTTTGGATTTTTTTTTTTTTGTTGTTTTTAATTAAAATGTCTGTGTTTTAGAATTTGGATATGTCCTAAAATTTTTTTTGGGAAATGATATGTCATATTTGGGGGATCTTAGAATATTTTATTATATCTTATTTTGTGTATATGTCTTAGATTTTGGAAAGGGTCATGGTTTAAAAATTTATGGGGGGACATGTGCCGCCCTTTGTTGCTGGTTCTTAGATTTTTTTGGAAAGGGATGTTATGTTTGGGGTTTGATATGGTATTTTTTTTTTGTCTTATTATTTTATTTTTGTCTTAAATTTTTTGTGAATATGTCATTTTTAAATTGGGGTGTTCATGTCATGTATAAGTTGGATGTGTGTTCATGTCATGTATAAGTTGGGGGTTTTTTCATGTCATTTTAAGTTGGGGCCAAAAATTTTTAAATTGGATTTTGTGTTCATGTCCTGTCTTAGTTGAGGTGTATTTTTGTTTTGGTGTTTCTTCGATTTTTTTTTTATGTCTTCGATTTTTTAATAGTCTTCGATTTTCAATATTTTGTTTTTTAATATGGGTTTTGATTTTTTAATATTCCCTTTATTTTTTTTATGTCTTCTTTTTTTTATGTCTTCGATTTTTTTTAAAGTCTTCGATTTTTTTTAGTTTTATTTTTTCAATATGTTTCGATTTTTTTTTTATGTCTTCGATTTTTCAATATGTCTTCGATTTTTCAATATGTCTTCGTTTTTTTAATATGCCTTCGATTTTTCAATATGTCTTCGTTTTTTTTTAATATGTCTTCGATTTTTCAATATGTCTTCGTTTTTTTAATATGTCTTCGTTTTTTTTAATATGTTTTCCCGATTTTCAATGTCTTCGTTTTTTTTAAAAAAAGCCTTGGAAATTTTTTAATATGTTTTTTTTTTTCAATATGTTTTTATTTTTCAATATGTCTTCGTTTTTTTAATATGTTTTTGATTTTTCAATATGTTTTTATTTTTAAATTTTTCTTCGTTTTTTTAATTTTGTCTTCGTTTTTTTAATATGTCTTCGTTTTTTTTAATATGTTTTCCCGTTTTTTTAATATTTTCCTTTGTTTTTTTTAATATGTTTTCGATTTTTCAATATGTCTTCGATTTTCAATATGTCTTCGATTTTTCAATATGTTTTGTTTTTTTAATATGTCTTCGATTTTCAATATGTTTTATTTTTATGTCTTCGATTTTCAATATGTCTTCGTTTTTTTAATATGTTTTTATTTTCAATATGTCTTCGATTTTAAATATGTCTTCGTTTTTTTAAAAACCCCCCGTTTTTTAAATTTTTGTTTTTGATTTTTAAAAGTCTTCGATTTTTCAATATGTCTTCGTTTTTTTAATTTTTCCCTTTTTTTAATAGCTTTGGGTTTTTTTTAAATGTTTTTGGTTTTTCAATATGTCTTCGTTTTTTTAATATGTCTTCGTTTTTTTTAATTTTCTTGATTTTCTTTTTTTTCTTTTTTTTAATATGTTTTTGTTTTTTTTTAATATGTTTTGTTTTTTTTAATATGTCTTCGTTTTTTTAAATGTTTCGATTTTTTCAATATGTCTTCGATTTTTCAATATGTCTTGATTTTTCAATATGTCTTGATTTTTAAGTCTTCGTTTTTTTTAATATGTCTTTCGATTTTTCAATTTTTTTAAAATTTTTTAAAAAAGTTTTTGGGTTTTCAATATTTTCCTTTGTTTTTTTAATATGTCTTCGTTTTTTTAATATGCTTCGATTTTCAATATGTCTTAAATTTTTTTTAATATGTTTTTCGATTTTTCAATTTTGTCTTCGTTTTTTTAATATGTCTTCGTTTTTTAATATGTCTTCGTTTTTTTAAAAAAAGGGGTTTTTGGTTTTTTTAATATGTTTTTTTTTTTCAATATGTCTTGATTTTAATATGTTTCGTTTTTTTTTATTTCTTTTTTTCAATATGTCTTTGTTTTTTTAATATGTCTTCGATTTTCAATATGTTTTTATTTTCTATGTCTTAATTTTGGCTATGTCTTAGTTTTTTGGGTATGTCTTAGATTTTGGTTATGTCTTAGTTTTTTGGTTATGTCTTCGTTTTGGGGAAAGTTTGGGGGTTTTAAAAACTTTTTTGGATGTCTTCGTTTTTTGGGTTTTGTCTTCGATTTTGGCTATGTCTTAATTTTGGGTATGTTTTTTTTTTTGGGGGTTTTGTTTTTGATTTTGGTTATGTCTTAGATTTTGGTTATTTCCTTTTAGTTTTGGGGGTTTGACTAGTTTTTCGATGAATTAAAAAAAAGGGGAAAATATTATGATTTGAAAAAAAATTGATTTAACGAAAAGTAGAAATATATGTGATATTTTTTTTTAGTCAATGACCTGTGTTTCCTAAAAAATGGAAATTTTAAAAAAATGAAAATAAAAATAAATGGAAAAAAAAAAAATGGGTTTAAGGTTTACCAGGTTTTTTAAATTTTTTGGAGGGGTGGCGGGTGACGGACGCTCCTGGGCAGCTTGATTGAGCTTGTTGGTGACCCAGGGGGCAGGGGGTGACCTCACATTTTGGGGTTCAACCGTACTTTAAGCTCATTTAATTAAAGAAAAATACCATGGGGAACCCCCTGGGAGGAAATTATAGGGGGGGGCCCCCAAAATTTTCCCAAAAGGGATGGAGACTAAATTTTTTTTATGTATTCCCCAATATCGAGAAAAAGAAAATTAAAAAAAAAAATGGAAATCTGGCATCCCTGAAACTTGATCCAAGGAGATAAGTTTTCCCCCCCAAAAATCGAAAATAGGAATTTTAGGAAGTGGAAAAAATTTTGCCCCAGGAGAAAGGGGCCCAAAAATTAAAAAAATTGAAAAATTTACCAAGGAGATGGAAAAGGAAAAGGGAAAAAATTTGTTTTTAAGGGCCCCCGTTTTTAGCCCCAAAAAAAGGAAAAACCCCAATTGGGAATTATACAAAAAAAAGGAAAAAAGGGAATCATGACAGCCAAAGCTTTTTTTAGCTTTTAAAAAAAAAAACCCATTTTTTTTCCCAAAAACAAAAGGGAATGCCCCAATAAACTTTTAAACCACCAGTCCCCAGGTTATGCAGCCCCAACCACCCTATTGATAAAATAATGGCTCATGCCTACGGGAACTTTCCCCAGATGGGGGGGCAAGGGGTTTTGTAACCTTTTGGGACCCCTGTCAAGGAACCACGTTGGGAAAATTTGGGAAAAAAGGATAAAGGGGAGGAGGAGAGGTAAAACAACAAACCCAGGGAAGGGAAAAAACCCCCAACCGATTCTTTTGGGCACCCGGAATGAGTATTCAACGCACGATGAACAACCGGAAATAAAAATTGTTTTGTTGGGAAGAAGGTTTTGGGAAAAAGGGGTTGTTGGGGAAAAGGGGGAAGACAGAGGTTTTTTCCCCAGGCTGGATGGAGGTATTTTGGGGGCTCAGGGGGAAAGGAAACCTTTTTTCCAGTGTTGGGGGCGTTTTTTTGGGGAATGGGAGGAGGACCTGATCAGGATAGGCAGCAAAGCATAAAAAGGAAGGGGGGGGGAACCCCCGTCATTTATTTTCCCAAAGGATTTGGGGAAGAAGGTTTTCCGGGAAAATTTCAAATGCGGGTAAAACTGTAAAAAAAGGGGAAATTATTTTATTATAATCAAATAAAAAAAAGGGATGCAGGGAGGGTTTTAAGGGGAGATGGAGATTAGTAGGTAGGATAAAGGGGATGGGGGGATGGGGGGGAAGAGAGGAGAAGGGACTGAGGGGGTGCGAGGATAACTTCGAGTTTTTATGTCGTTTTTGTCAAAAGTCAATGAGAGAGCAGGATTAAAGGGGGGTCCATCTGCAAGAAGGGAAGAAGAAAGGGCGCAGAGCGAAGACATCGCTGGGGAAATCTATTCGTTGGGTAATGGGAGTCCAACAGAAAGTGCAAATTGAACCTTACAACACAGAGAGGGAGGGGGCCCCATGAGACCTGGGGGAGAGTGTGGCCAATGCGAAAAGGGGGGTGCCCCAACCCCGACAATGGTGACAAGAAGAAGGCCAGAAACCTAAAAAAACAGCCCACAAAAGAATTTTTATCGGATAGGACCAGGTTTCCCAAGGAAGGGGAAAATAGAAGACGAAAATAGTCCGTGAAAGGAAACCTCATATGAAACTGAAGGTCATGTACTGTTTACTGCGCAAAGTCTGCCTGTTCATTGCCCTGTCAACATGACCAGGACCTAAAAAAACAAATCTTTTGCCTGATAAAGCAACCAAAAGGAAAAAAACAGGGTGAGGTGACTAATTTTGATAGCCCGTAAAAATTAGGAGTCTGACACGACCACAAAAGGTGATCCCGGCAGATACATTTTATAAGGCCAAAAGAATGGCATAAAACCTGAAATATTAAATGAGGGATAGATGCCAAATTTTCCGAAAAACGTGCAAAAATGACTTTTAGGGTGACTTCCAAAACCTTGGTATATCGTGGCAGGGAATGAGAAGGAAGTGGTCAGGAAAAAAAGAGGAGCGCCAGGGGTTTTCGCAGGAAGAATAGAACAGACACGACAGAGGAACTTCCCAAGGGTAGGGGAAAGGAGATGCCATGAACAATGAGGTGGAGCAAGGAAGACAGGAGGAAAAGTAGAGAAGAGAAAAAAATGGGCAAGAAAGGCAAAAATAAAGAGCCCCATTAACATCTGAAAACCATAAAAAAAAAGGATTGGAGGTCATGAGCTAACAAAAAGCGAATGCAATGACCTACGATCGGATAAGGGGGAAATGTCGGCCTTCCTACAGAGGCCCCAACCGAAGAACGAAATGCACCAAGGCATGAATCCGGTGATGGGTGGACAAGGAGGGAAAAAGGGGGGGGATCCGGGAAAATATCTGGTCACCATAATCGAGTTTCGACCGGGCGAATGGGGAGGGGTTTTGCGATCAACCCATGAAAGATGCGAGGTTTTAAAACCCGCCTGGTGTGGTTGCCCTAGAGAGGAATGGAGGTCGAGGGCAATGACGGCCTGAACAGGAGGCCCGGAGAAACCGGGACTGTACGTCCGGGACATGCTTGTATAGGTACAATGGATTTTCGAGACCACTGAGCTTTCTAGTAACGTAATTTGATGAGTTCCAGAAAATAATCCGTGGGGGGTTTAATAAAAACCCCGGTTGATGGATTGGGGAAAAACGAAAAGTTATAGTCAGCACCTTAATAAGTTTATAAAGCAAGTCATCCACAAGAGCATGCCCAAATTGATGGGAAAAAGATGAATTTTTATAGCAAGAAAAAGAATGCTGTGCCCAGAAAAACCCCCCTGGGGACACTTCGTTTGAAAATCGAGAGTTCATTACAAACCCTTACCTGAAATGTTCCAAAGTTAAGATTTTTGGAAAAAAATTGGGTTTCCTGGGTCAAGGAGGATCAACAAGAATTAACCTAAGTTACCCTTTTTCCCGGTGGTAGGAAAGAAATACAAGGTGGTAATACATGAAATAGACCCAAAGCTTTTAACCAAGGGAGAACCCTAGGAAATATTACAGAGAACATTGTGAGTTTTAATACAATCAAATTATTAACTAGACTTTCCCCAATCACCCTAAACTGACGGGTAAGAGGATGGGGGGAAAATCTCCCGTTATTTTAAAAAGGGAGAACAAAGCAGACTCCACAGAAAGAACCCCAGACCATATGAGAAAAAAAAGAGCGAAGAGGAATGACAGATTAAATGCCAAAGCATAATTTGGAAATTTGGCCTCAAAAGGCTGGATCGAGCAGAGAGGTTTTCCAGCTCCAAAGGGGTAAAAGGCACATTATAGATCTTCTAAAGAAAGAAAAAATCTGGGCTTCGTCCCAAAGGATTAGAAGAAAGGAAGAGGGTTTGATGGAGCCCTTTAGGGAAAAGCGGAGAGATGATTAAAAACGGTACCCCAAAAAGGGGGTTTTTCGAACCAAACCTAAAAAAGAGCGGGTGGGGGGGGAATGTACACCAATTTTCCCCTTCTTCCAGACTGCACCCATGAGGTATATAGAAAAATAAACCCCGCTTTCAAAAAATTTTACATCACGTATGATACATGGTTAATAGCCCTCGTTGAAATCAAGGGGTCCTCCGTGGCTAAAACGATTAGTTTTCCCCCCACACGTTTCAAACGCACCCCCCGAGCACAAGGGAGATCACCCACGCACTTTAGGGATGCTTGCCCGATTTGATAAAGAAGTAGTGAAGATGGAGGATGAAAAAAGAGGGGAAACCCTTTAATGAGGGCGAGGAGGGAACCTCTGAAAAGGAAGGGGGCGAAGGTCCATTTGCCCAGTCAATACCCGTGCCAAAAGAGGAGGTGGAGGGAAAAAGAGGACTTATGAGATTGGGGAAAAGATCACCCGTCAAAGTCAGGAGGAAGGGCGGGGTGAAGCTGGGGAATTGATGAAGACAGAGGAAAGACATGCAGGAGAAAAAATGAGCGGGGCAAAAAGGGGGAGACCTTTAAAAATGAGGAAAAAAAAAGAAGAAAAGCCCCCCCTGAATGCCCCGAGTCACAGGGACCTTTCCCCGAGAAAGGGTTCAAAAAACCCCAAATAATGTGGGTGGGGAAAAAACCAGAAAACAAAATCTGATAATAATGTAACAAAGGGAGAGAGAAAAGAATGATTAAATTATTCAAGTGATACCCTTGTAATGTAAAGAAGGAAAGAGTTGACAGGAACATGAAGTAAAAAAGAAAAGGGACTTTCGTTAAAGGTTCCATGAAAAGGGTCCATGAAAAACAAATATAAAAGGGCATAAAGGGATTGATTTTCTTCAAAAACCCCAAAGGTAAACTGGGGAAACACCCAAGCTCACCCCTCTTTTCCCCCAGGTCCTTGGAATTCCCCGCAAATGCCGATTTATGGGGAAATATATGGAAGTGAGGGGGAAGCAGGGCTAGGGTTAAAAAACCACGAGGTAAAGGGGAAAACCTGTAATCAGAGAGGAGGAGACGTTGGGGAGTGTTGAGAGAAGAAGAGAGATGAGGAACTCAGAAGGAGTAGTGTCCATCTCGGGCCAGTTCTGAAACATATTCTGCAATAGCTCCCGTGTTTTGGTCAAAGATGGGAAGGAAAATTACAGAAATGGAAGAAGGGGGAGCAACATGAGTATAGACTGTATTTAAAGTAGGGGACGGGAGATGGGAAGAGGAAACTGCGTGGGGACGGGGGGGGAAAACAAGGTAGGTTGAGGAGAGGATGAACCCCCACACACGTTACATAACTGGGTGGAGCCAAAAGAACCAGGCAGGGATTTCAATGAAAAAAGAAGAGTTTAGTAAAGGGAATGACGAGACTCAGAAAAAAGGGGTAAAGGGGAAGAGTGGATAAAAATAATCCATAATATGAGAACCCTTTCCCCCTTTTTTGAGATAAGGATTTCCTGCCCGGTTCGGGAAACCTGACAATGGCAGAATGAAGGATGGCCCGATTTTAAGGCAAGAGGAGGTAGAGAAAAGAAAAACCATGTCAGCCTACAGACTGGATTCGGCCATGGACCTGCAAATTTGCTGGATGCCCAAAAACGCCATTTTTCCAGACCCCAATGTAGACCGGAAGGGGGAAAGTTTTTTGCAGTCAAACGTTAAACGATATATTAAGGATAATTCTTCTTATTGGCAGGGGGAAAAAACCCACTAAGGATGGGGTTCCCGGGGCCCGGTTGAAAGTCATCCCCATCCAAAACTGGAAAATTTAAAAGAAAATGACAAAAACCACAACAAGAATTGGGGGAATTTTTTGGCAACAAAACAGGGAAAAGGAGAAGGGAGAAGAGAAAGTTTTGAGCTTGCATTCCCCGGAGGGAAAAAAGGCCGGGCTGAAATGATGTTCACCAACATGGCGGAGACCCCTAAACAAAGGTCTGAAAGATAGGAGGAGGGGGTTCGCGGGAGAAAATTGTCCATTGAGAGTTAGGGGTGTTTTAGCGGGTTTGTTGGGAACGAGAAGGAAGGTGAACCCCCCCGGGGGACCCTTAATTTTGTGGGAAGGGGGTGGTCCGAGGAGCCCGGGAGCGTTTCGAAAATTGCCCACGGCCGAGGAGAACCCTAAGGCCGAGAAGAGCGAAGGTCAGATATCAAGGGGCCAGCGGGCCCCCTGGGACTAAGCAGGTGACAACTGGACTGTTTCGGTACAGGGATTAGGGTGTCCAAGAGACCCCTTTAACAAGGTAGGGCCAGAACTAGGTGCTTAAGGGCCTGGGGTAGAGCAGGGATTAGATCCCTGGGTTTGACCTTTTTTTTTTTTAAGAAAAAAAAAAGAAAAAAAATAAAAAGAAAAAAAGGGGGGAAGGAGGAATAGCTTAGGAGGAATTTTGGGGAAAAATCCCCCGCCCCCCAAAACTCAAAAACCCATAGTAGATGCCATGGAACCCAACACCCCTTTTTCATCCCTTTTAGCAAACCCGAACTGGAGGTAACTCACATCAACAGCACTTTTGGAAAAAAAAAAAGAGGACGGCTGATATCCGAAGGTTTCCAGGAGATACACCTGTCGCCAAAGATACCAAGGCCACCCGGGGGACGGAGAGGGATTGGAATCCCAGATCCAGATTCCACGGAACTACACACGCTAAGAACCCCAAAAGAAGAACTACCCCAATAAAAACTATTGTAATAAACTACAAGGAACAAACTTTTTATAATAAACCTCAAGAAACAACTTCAATCCACCAACCTGTGGAAGAAGAAAGCAAACTACAAACAGAGATACACTTTGGTTTACATAATAACCATGGACACCAAAATCACATGAGGGAATAAGAACTTTTCCAGAAAGGAAGGGGGAGGGAACACTGATAGTCTATAGAGAAACTAAACCCATGGAAAGAATACTATTACTCCAAGATAAGAATATGGGCAGGGAAACTATCTGAATCAGAATCAACACAACAATCGATACAAGAACTCCAGTGACAATTGAGAAATTGGTATCGCAAGTCCCATTAACAGAATTAGAAAGAAGGTACTGAGCCAAAGGACTGTCCTCGTGCTATGGACCCCGGAGACGTAAAACGATAGAAAAGACCTAGATGAGGACCATAACTAACTGGAAACCAAATAATAACGACTTGAAAAGGAAATGGAAACACGATGATAGTGGAAAAAAGGTGGAAAGAAACCATTACTCACAACTCAGAAAACATAATATCTACATTTAATAAACATTGCAAATGTAACCACTGGGCCTGAGGAAAGAAAATGGAAAATATGAATAAACATTAAAATGAAATGAGACTGCAACAAAACCAGACCCAACCTGAAACAGAAAGAAAAATTAAGCCTGACTTGACTGAGAAAAGAATGATACTGTAAATTAGTGATCCAGATAAACAGAGAGATAGTTTCCTAGCAGAAAACCACATATAAATGTAAGATAAACATGCAGAAAAAGGAAAAGAAACTATGAAGAAATAACTAATCAAGAAGTTATTCATTGAAAGAAATACAAACAGAGGGAGGGAACTGATACTTGAAAACATACAAAACAACGAAGGGAATAAGGAAACAATGAGTGTATCTCATGGACCTTTGAACCTTTAAATAAAAAATCCACACACGCACTTCTCAAGCAAAAACACAAAAGATGAAAGACCAAGCAAAACAGGACATTTAAAACAGTTAATAGTAATTATCACGTGCGCAATGAACATTCATTGATATAAACGTCGTTTGCATTAATGCAATTATCTGAACTAATTACAAGATATGAATATGGATTACTACCCATTCATTAACATTATAGAAGACTTGAAAAGAAACTCTAGGCAAGACCCCTCTGAGACACTGGGATTGGTCTCCAGATATCGAGCTGGGATCCTCTCCACCCTGGTGAAAGCACATGAGCCAAAATAGCAGAATCTAGAGAATATTGATAAAATTAGAGGAAAACTATATTCAATGGCACAGAGACCACCAGAGGCACATTCATAGTTGAGAGAGATGCATCACAATACCAATGAGGGACACACTTTAAAATCCAACAACACAACACATAAACAGTAACATAAGGAAATCAAGGAGTAGGAGCATCAGAATCATTGCCACAGTGCAGAAATTCTTGTACACGTAGTCCTGGAGAGAGACCCCACAGAGAAAACTAGGATTGTTATCATACACAGATATATAGACGAAATTTTTTTGCCCAAAAAAAAGGGGGGAGAAGAAACAACAAAAAACTTAAGACAGGGGCCCAACCAGAGACATCCACCCCAAGATTTACGGCAGAACATCACCATGAAAAATTTTCCATTTGCACCATAACTACTTTGAACAAAGCGGGGAACCCACAGCCCCAAAGTGTTTTATTTTTGGGGTAAGGGAAAAATTACCTTTTCGGGGGAACCTTCATCCAAGATCATTGAAGCAGCCCCTTACCAACCCTTTTGGGAGGATAAGATTTTTTTAAAAAGCAAGAGGAATACAAGAGGCCCAAGGACATGTGGACTTTCCCCTTTGGGCCCCGAGGGACCGAAGAAGAATTACAATCAACAAAAAGATAAACAAGACAGACAGAAAAAAAACTTAAAATTAACATGAAAAGGGGGGAAAACAGGATAAATGTCCTGTCTGTTTTTGATAAAACCCTTCCCCCCTAGGGGGGGAGGGGCGGAATTTGAAAAACCCTTTTAGGGCAAACCCAAGAGAACCCCCCCCTTTTAGCCAGGAAGACGTTTTACCCAAGTAAACATTGGGGAAAATTTTTAAAGGGAAAAACACGAGGAAAAAGACAATAAAACGAGGGGGAAAGACTTTGACTTGGAATCAACCCCCATGATTGGGGAGGAAAAAAAAAAGACCCCCCAGAGAAAAAAAAAAAAAACATTTTTTTTTTTTTAAAAAAGAAAAAAATTTAAAAATTTAAAAAAGGGGGGGGGCCCGGATGGGGGGGTGGAAAGGGGGGAACAAGGGGGGGCGGGGGGGGGAGGGCGGGGGCGGGGGCGGGGGGGGACCGCCGGGGGGGACCTCCCCGGGGGGGGACCGCCCGGGGGGGACCCCCGGGTGGGGGCCGCCCGGGGGGACCTCCCCGGGTGGGGGCCGCCCGGGGGGGACCCCCCGGGGGACCCCCCGGGGGGCCCCCAAAGGGGGGGCCGCCCGGGGGGGACCCCCGGGGGGGCCGCTCGGGGGGCCTCTGGGTGGAGACCGGGGCCCGGAGAGACCTTTCCGGTGGAGGGCCGCCCGGGGGGAGACCCCTTTTTTGGGGGGGGACCGCCCGGAAGAGACCCCCGGGGGGAGACCGCCCGGGGGGACCTCTCAGGGGGGGACCCCGGGGGGGACCCCTTTTTGGGGGGGGACCCGCCCGGGGGAGACCCTGGGTGGAGACCGCCCGGAGAGGGCCCCCCAGGGTGGAGACCGGGCCCGGAGGCCCCCCTTAGGGTGGAGACCCTCCCGGGGAGGGCCCCTCAGGGGGGACCGCCCAGGCCCCCGGGGGGAGACCGCCCGGGGGGCCCCCCCGGGGGGGCCCCGGGGGGACTCTCCCCGGGTGGGCCGCCCGGAGAGACCCCCAGGGGGGGGCCCCTTTTCCGGGGGGGACCTCTCAGGGGGGGACCGCTCCCCGGGGGGCCTCCCCGGGGGGGGACCGTCCCGGGGGGGCTCTCAGGGTGGGGGCCGTCCGGGGGGACCCCCCAGGGTGGGGGCCCCCCCCGGGAGACCTCTCAGGGGGGGGACCGTCCCCCGGGGGCCTCCCCGGGGGGCCGCCCGGGGGGGACCCCCAGGGGGGGGCCGCCCGGGGAGACCTTTAGGGTGGAGACCCTTTTCCGGGGGGGACCTGTCAGGGGGGGACCCCCGGCCTTTTGGGGGGGAGACCTGTCAGGGTGGGGGCCCCCGGGGGGCCTGTCAGGGGGGGACGCCCCCCGGGGAGATCTGGGCAGGGTGAGCCGCTTGGGGAGAGCCCCTTTTCAAAAGATTAAAAAACACACACACACATATATATATGTCTGCCGGGTTAGGGGGAAAACTTAATTAGCAAGAACTCATCAAAATTTTAAAAACCTTTTTTTAAAATTTTCTCTTATACGTTTAAAGATATATTTTTTTTTTTTTGTTAATGTAAGAATTTATAATTTTTTTTAAGAGAACTTTTTTAAAACCCCCCTAACCTTATTAAACAACGCAATATAATTAGCCAACCCCCTAAAAAATATTTTAGATACGTTAAATTTTAATTTTTAAAAATAAACAGACACAATGAAATATTTTTTCGG
>WNWK01049676.1:0-13123 GCA_009830355.1 Cherax destructor
GTGTGTGTGTGTGTGTGTGCTCACCGAGTGTGTTATGTGTGTGTGTATGCGCATGCGCACTCTCGCATACCTGTGCCTGTCTTCCCAGGAAAAACTACTTCTCGCTTCTACTATTATACTGATATGCTATTACTAATACTTATACTAATACCATTTATAATACCAATATCAATACAAGAAAACTAAAGGTTATATTGCCACTTTACAGTTGGCTGCTAAGATACTATCTTTGAATACAGTTGGCTGTCTGCGCCTGCCACCACCTGTTGTTTCCTTACCTAGTTTACCACCCTAGCTATGAGTTACGTACTAATGAATGATAGTTAGCTTTCCAGAGCAGGGATTTAACCCCCCAGTTGACAGCTTAGCAGGGCCAATGTCTCATGCAAACCACAATTAGGATTTTGTACGTTACTGCTGGTTCTGCTCCCTTGTTGCACCAAGTTTCCTCTCAGTGGTCCACTCCTGGTTCCTTGTTTCTCCGTCGTTTCTTTTCTATTTTGCTCACTGTATTCAAATACCGTGATCAAGCACTCCTGTCCTTGTCTCTTATCCCTCTTTCTTGGGTATCGATAAACGTTATAACCACCACTAGGCACTGTGCGGCAACTCGATTAGGCCTAGTTCTCAACCGTTCCTGCTACCCGGCACTCTTTCCCTGGCACTATTTACTATTGTTTTCCCTTCTGTGATCACTTATATTTCCCTTTTTCTGGTCTTAAATGATTATGCCACCTTGACCTTTGCACACGCCTATTTGCTGTTCACTGATCCCTCTGAGACACCCGAAAAGACGTAATTATCGCCTGATTTCATTGTGTTGTCTGTTGTGTCTGTTGTTTTGTTTTGGTTGTATGTGTTGTTGTTGCGTTGTTGTGTGTCTGTCTTGGTGTGGTAATTTATGGAGCTCGGTGCTTTTGTGTGTGTGTGTGTGTGTGTGTGTGTGTGTGTGTGTGTGTGTGTGTGTATGTATGTGCTGAGTCAGGGTAAGGCAGCTGTCAAAATGACATTATACCATTACTCACCACCCCCACACTGCCTGTCAACACAAAAGGGGACCCATGTCTTCTTCCCCACAACCTCCTTCCTAGCTTTCCTTTCTTCCTTCATTCCTTCCTTTTTTCCTTCCTTCCTTTCTTACTTCTTTTTGTTCCTTCCTCTCATCTCTCCTTCCTTTTTCTTTCTTCCTTTCTTCTTTCCTTCCCTTCTCTTCCTTCCTTCCTTCTTTCCTTCCTCTCATCTCTTCTTTCCTTCCTCTCATCTCTTCTTTCCTTCCTCATCTCTTCTTTCCTTCCTTTCATCTCTTCTTTCCATCCTTTCATCTCTTCTTTCCATCCTTTCATCTCTTCTTCCTTCCTTTCATCTCTTCTTTCCTTCCTCTTTCATCTCTTCTTTTCCTTCCTTTCATCTCTTTTCCCTTCCTTCCTTTCATTCTTTTTCTTTCCTTCTTTCCTTCCTTCCTTTTCATCTCTTCTTTCCTTCCTTCCTTCCTTCATCTCTTCTTTCCTTCCTTCCTTCCTTTCATCTCTTCTTTCCTTCCTTCCTTCCTCTCATCTCTTCTTTTCTTCCTTCCTTCCTCTCATCTCTCTCTTTTCCTTCCTTCCTTCCTCTCATTCTTCTTTCTTCCTTCCTTCCTTCCTCTCATCTCTTCTTCTTCCTTCCCTCCCTTCCTCTCATCTCTTCTTTTCTTCCTTCCTTCCTTCCTTTCATCTCTTCTTTTCTTCCCTTCCTTCCTCTCATCTCTTCTTTTTTCCTTCCTTCCTTCCTCTCATCTCTTCTTTCCTTCCTCCTTCCTCTCATCTCTTCTTTCCTTCCTTCCTTCCTCCTCTCATCTCTTCTTTCCTTCCTTTCATCTCTTCTTTCCTTCCTTCCTCTCATCTCTTCATTCCTTCCTTACTTTCTTTCTTTCTTCCTTCCTTCCTTCTGGTATCCTGGGCATTGCTTTCGGTCACAAACTCCTCAAAACCATGAAATTCATCTTCAGAGACACTTACATCTGTGTTAGAGCTATCACTGGGGAAGAGAAGAGTCCCAGATTCGCCGGAGAGTCAAATATTTCTTACCGCTAGGCATGCTGAACATGGACTACTGAAATGGCTTTCCCACAATGCACCATTGGCTGCCCAATTTTTTTTATACTGGGCACACTGACAACACAGACCCATTCTCTCACATGTGGGCCTACTAACTTTCTACCACTTGATTTGAGGCCACTAGAATTTATGCATAATAATACGTCCGAAACAGTGGCTTGTAAGACGTATATATACGACCGAAACAGTCAAAGGGTTAAGTAACTTATATAAAACTTAAACTCTACTACAAAAAACCACCACACTCCAGTTCACATTAGCTCACTAACACACTGCTACTAGTGAGTTAACCTTTTCAGGGTCGAGAGGCCCTCTCCCAAATTCGTTCTTAGGGTTGAAAAAGTTTTCGAAAAAAAATTTTATTTTTTCTTATGAAATGATAGAGCATATTTTTGTGAGTCTTATAGGCCCAAAAAAAAAAATTGCGATCAATACTTACCAAGATATGGAGGCGTGAAGTTGACAGAAAGTGAGCTGCTTACGGCAACATCACCGACTGCCGGTCACCCGGTAATAGTTTATTTTTTTTTCTACTTTTTTCTTTTATTTTTTAACATTTTATTTTTTCAAGTAACTTTTATGGCCTGTGAGACCAATATAAGCCATATTTTGTATATATACACTCTTTGTATACTACACAATAACTGCTGGCCGGCTGGCTCTCTGTCTCTGTCTCATAGGTACACATAAATACTATTATATATTGTGTAAATTACCTAGGATACAAGAGAGAATATAATAATAATAATAATAATAATTGAAGCATGGTGTAAGACGTGTGTGTCACTCAGTCTTATCACTCCACTAATACCAGTGGTGACATTTGATGAGGGTACACTGCCTTGCTTTATTTGTTTTCACTTTACACATAAACATTGTCTGTCTGCCTGCTTCTCTCTGTCTTAGAGAGAGCCACTAGCGAACCAACACATATTTCACACAACGCAGTAGTCACTGCTTCACATCAGAGTCCTGATACGTATTATTTGCCAGTCTGGATTTTTTGGGTTATCCTAGGTAATTTACACTATGTATAATTGTATTTATGTGTACCTGTGAGAAAGACAGACAGACAGACAGACAGACAGACAGACAGACAGCCAACCAGATTGCCAGCCAGCCAGATTGCCAGCCATGTTGTTTACACAAACCCATGCTCCATTCCCTACCACCCACACTGCCGTCTCCTCCTCCCACTGCCGTCTCCTCCCCCCACTGCCTTCCCCACCACCCACTGCCTTCCCCACCACCCACACTGCCGATGAGTGAAGTATTCCTTACCGCTTGGCCTGGTGACAAAGATGCATTGAATTACCACTCCCACAATGCAATGTGGGTAATTAGATTTTTTCCTGCCGTGCACACTTACCATGTAGACCCATTCTATCACATGTAGGAGTACCAGCCTTTTCCTGATTGATTTGAGGGCGCTAGAATTTATGCCTACTAGTACGTCAGAAACCCTGGTGCGTAAGGCGTACTAGTACGTCAAAAACCCTGAAAGGGTTAAGCAAAATATATTAACAGGGAAACTCCATGGCATACACACCCCCTCTTCACTTCTGCCTGGTGGTAGACTTGTTACCAGCAGGCAAAAACACCATACAGTACTCTAGCATACACAGGCCTCCGCATACTATGGCCTTACAGAAAAACCTGCGAGCATGTAAATACAAACTAAAAGTACGTATACACTAAAAAAACCTTACCCAACACCACATACTCACACTGCTATATCTTGCTTCCTATGCTGTGCGTAACCTACTGCCCTAAACATGCCTCATCTGCTCTTGTCCTGGCCACACTGACTGACTGACAGGAATAAAACGCATCCGGATTCAGAATAATACCGGAGCTATTAAACTTTTTTTTTTTGTTTTTTTATAAATTTTACTGCAGCACACTGTGTAACATTCCCTCCCCTAGACCAAAGGTCTCACTGAGCTAGCTTGAACCCACTTGGGTGCAGCTAGTCAAGGAAAAAAAAAGAAAATGAGAAATTAACCTTAGGTCTGGGGAAACACAAAATTCTCCAAAAAATAAGAAAACTGTATCAAGCACTGTCTTGATGCAATTGACTTGTACACAGAAAATCACAATACAGGAGGCCCTCCACATTTGCGAGGGTTAGGGGATCAAGAACCTCGTGAATGTTGAAAATTTGTGAATCTTTGGTGTGCAGATATGATGTAGGGAAATATAATAATACTGTACTGTAGCAAATGTTTTCATGCGCAAATATATTGTAGGGAAATAGAATAATAGCATTTACTTAGCCTAACACTACTACTTCCTTAACCTATTGAACCACAAACAATCATAAAACACATGAAAACATAACATAAAACACATGAAATCTGGGCAGCTGGGCATTCGCAAATGTTCAAAGCTCACGAAAGTGGAACTCGCAAATGTGGAGGGCCTCCTGTAAACATTTATGTGGACTAAGTTGCAGACATTTGTTGAAAAACACCACCCTGAGCAAGCTGAAATAAGCCATCTCTGCAACCAGTTCAGTGACAGAGCCATGTTGGACTTAAGGAAAATGTTAGAGGCGCCAGAAACAGAGCACTCTTGACAGTTATTTTTCGAGGCAGGGGTCCAGTGACTCTCAAGCTGATCCTAGTGGCATTAAAAGACAAAGAAGGGAAATAACCCCAGAGAGGGACTTGTTACCTGAAGTCCTTATGGAGGGGGATTCCCCTTCCAAACACTAACCCCTCCCCCTGTCCTCCTCCCTATCTTCCAGATGCCAGCAACTCTCTTCAATAAAGGTAAGTAAATGTTATTTTAAATGTTTAATTATAAATTTATTACTTTATATATGTATTTATAATTGTTTTGTTTATGTAAAAGTATAGTTAATCTTCACAAAATTAATTTTTAGTGAATATTTTTGGGTGTCTGGAACGGATTAATTGTATTTACATTATTTCTTATGGGAAATAAGGTTTTGACTTTCAAAGTTTTCGAGTTAAGGTCTAGCTCCTGGAACGGATTATGACCGAAAGTCAAGGGATCACTGTACATTGTTTGTGTGAATAGTAGTGGTGGCTTTCTGCTGCCGCTGACCACCACCACGGCTTAGGGTCAGTGGCCCTTATACCCAACAACAACAACACTACCACCAGTCCTTACATTTGTAATGACATGTTTTATTAATTCTAGAGTTTTTATCATGTTTCTATGTTATTAATATTGTTTATTATGTCATATTAGATGAATTGTGATAGATAAATAAGCCGTAGAGCTGATATTAGTGTCAAATTGAAGCATTTTGTCCTGCCTCCCAACAATAAACTCGCCTACATTTGTTTTCCTTACTAGAATTCTTCCATCCCTTGTGAAGCATTGGTGGATTTTATCTTTATTCTCACGTTTAAGCTTTCTTACTCTGTATAGGAGGTTCTGACGTTTTTTTGTGAGACACTCATTTATGTAGACATCTTTTTTTGCTTTAATGGATGTACTTATTAAATCTTTTTTCCTGTCTTGTGTGTGAAATCTAAGCATAACACTTTGTTTTCTACCTTGGTTACCTAGTAATCGTGTTTCTTTTATCTCTGACACTGGCACTATTACACGTAGGTGGTCTTTTATGGTCTGAAGAGTAGCTTCTTTGCAGGTGGTATGGTTTATTTCACTTGGAAAGAGTGAACTGCTAATTATTACTGAGTCAGATAACTTATCTTGCTCAGTTTTATCTTCTTGGTTAGTAAAATATTTGTTCAGTTGGGTGACCATATTGGTCTTCCAGTCCTTGACCGCATCTTCCACCTTCGTGTTTAAGTATGTTATTTGTTCTGTATGGCTGGCTATGACTGTTTGGAGGGTCTTGCCAAAATCAGCCATTCCAGCTGACGTAAACTTCTGTTCAAAGCTAAGGATCTTGCTTTCAAGGTGGGCTAACTTAGTTTCATGTTTAGTTAGTGTTGCATTAAGATTCATATTTTCTGTACAAAGATGCATGTTTTCCACAGTTAGGTTGGTGATGTACGACTTGAGAGTGACAGGATCATTTGTCATACCTGAAATCATTTCAGATGGGTCAAATCCTACGAAGGCAGTGTGGTTTGAGGGAGATCCAGTCATGTTTGGTGTTGTTGCTGTCCCGTCACCTTGGGTGCTGGTTGAGCAGGGTGAGGGAGAGTCAGCCATTGTTGTTGTTGATGAGTCGCCTGGGGTGGTGGTGGGGGGGAGGATGAGGCTCCGGTGTCCTGCTGGGTAGACAAGTGAAATAGTTGAGTTCTTGGTGATTTCTTGCTGTTCTTTTTGTTGCTTCTTCTGTTATTAGGTCTCATAGTAGTACCGGGGTTATTGTAGTTAAGACGGAGAAGGTATAGTTGCTCAGAGGTTGGGGTAGGTGTTCGTCTGGTAGCGGGCTGTGTTTTGGGTTTGGATGGCAGTCTCTACTTAGATCGGCAATTTTTCGAGTTGGTCTCGCTGTTGATATTCTTGGGTCATTCTGGGTTCTGCGTGCGTTAGTGCAGTAGTACTTGCAATTAGGCCATCATAGAAGCGTTGATGGGCTCTGGCTGGAGAAAAATTAACAGAGCTTGGGTGCCACTGCTGCCGCTGCCTCATTTAAAAACATGCTAAAAATGTTATAAATATTTCAAAGGTGACATTAAAACAATATCAAAGATGGTTGATGCAAACTCACTATTATTATAGTATGCTCCTTGCTTAGCAACGAATTCGTTTACCAACATGGTCTTAGGGACGGAACTCCGTCGTTAATCCTTTCAGGGTTTTCGCCGTCTTGTATGGTTTACGCACCAGGGTTTTGACGTACTAGTATGCCTAAATTCTAGCCCTCAAATCAAGTGGAAACAGGCTGGTAGGCCTAGATGTGAGAGAATGGGTCTGTTCGGTCAGTGTGCGCAGTATAAAAAAAATCCTGCACCACACTGCATAATGAGGAAAAAAAACCTCCCACTGTGTTTTTGGTTTAAAACAGCGACTTTGCCGTCTATTTTCGTATGGTATTTATGGTTGTATTCTCCTTATCTTGGTCTCATTTGATAGAATGGAAGATATATTACAGAAATAGAGATAATTTTGATTGGTTTCACGATGATAAGTACCTTGAAACTGAGCGCAAAGTAGCGAAAATGTTCGATTTTTGCTGATGTTCAATAGTAAAGAAATCACACCATGCGTCCAATACACATCAGCTGGCGAGTCTAATATTCTTGCACAAGTGCGCTGATATTATTTATACCGTTTTTACAATGATGCAGTAGTATACATAACAGAAAATCTTCTATTTTTTGTGAGAATAAAAATTTAAAATGGAAAGCAAAAGTAATGTAAGAGGGACCTGGAGACGTGACTAATGAACAGATAAAATGTTATTTTAGTGCCAGGAATGTCTATCTCATTTATTCTGGACCCTATTTTGAAATTGGCATCTTTTGAAATTTGTGTGAAATTGGCCAAATTGCCAATTTCTGACCACTCTATTGGGTAGTTGAAATCAGTAAATTGGCAGTTTGTTGTACTCAATTGATAGAACAAATGGAATTCTAGTGAAATAGCTATAATTTTAGTAGATTGAAACATTGGAATTGGCCGAAAATAGGGCTCAAAGTGGGTGAAATCGCCGAAGCGTAAATATCGTTGATACTGCTAACTTTGCAAGAGCATAATTCCGTTAGTTTTCCATCAATTTTCATAGTTTTGGTGTCATTATGATCCGAAAATTTTCGACCCTGAGAAAGAGTTAAGTGAGGAGAGGCTGTACTTAAATCTAGACAAGATAAGAGTGGTTAACTTGTATTTAAATCTTTATTTAATCTTAATACTAATGCGAAATAGTCAAGGTGGAGGTTTATAATATTAACCCTTTGGGGGCCGACAGGCCTTCTCGGAAACGTGTTCCTGGGGTCGAAAATTTTTTGGAAAAAAAATAATAATTTTTTCTTTTGAAATGATAGAGAATCTTTTTCCGATCATAACACCACCAAAATTATGAAATTTGATCGAAAACTAACAGAATTATGCTTTCGCGAAGTTCGTGGTATATATGACACTGACGCATCGGCGATTTCACCCACTTCGAGCCCTATTTTCGACAAATTCCAATGTTTCAGTCTCCTAAAATTATAGCTATTTCGCTAGAACTCCATTTCTTCTATCGATTGAGTACAAGAAACCGCCTATTTACCAATATCATCTACCCAAAATAGTGGTCAGAAAATGGCAATTTTCCAATTTCACAAATTTCAAACGATGCCAATTTCAAAATAGGGTCCAGAGTAAACATGGCAGACATTCCTGGCACTAAAATAACATGTTCTCTGTTCATTAGCCACGTCTCCAGGCCCCTGGTCCATTACTTTTGTTTTCCATTTTGAATTTTTATTCTCACAAAAATAGAAGATTTACTGTTATGTATACAACTGCATCATTGTAAAAATGGTATAAATAATATCAGAGCACTTGTGCATGAATATAAGACTCGCCAGTTGATGTGTATTGGACGCATGGTGTGATTTGTTTACTCTTGAACATCGTCAAAAATCGAACATTTTCGCTACTTTGAGCTCAATTTCAAGGTACTTGTCATTGTCATACCAATCAAAATCATCTCTATTTCTGTAATGTATCTTCCATTTTATCAAATGAGACCAAGAAAACGAGAATACATCAATAAATACCATACGAAAATCGACTGCAAAGTCGCTGTTTTAATTGAAAAAACGGTCAGTTTTTTTTTCTCATTATGCAGTGTGTGCTGCAGGATTTTTTTATACTACGCACACTGACCACACAGACCCATTCTTTCATATGTATGCCTACCAGACGTTTTCTGCTCAAAAATGAGGCCGCTAGAATTTGGGCGTACTAGTACGGCACCAACCCCTGCTCGTAAAACGTACTAGTACGGCACCGACCCCGAAAGGGTTAATAATCTTGAAGTTTCACATAATAAAAATAACATTACAAATAATGTTGTCTATTGCTAAGATAAGATATTATGTAATCGAGGAATGTCCTCTGAGACTAATGTTCTAGTTTTGGGTGCAAGAGATTGTGGTCCACTGTATCAAATGCTTTCTGTAGGTCTATGAAGAGCCCCAGGGTATATTCATATTTTGAGTGCTGTATGTAGTAGTTTGATCATTTGTATAATTGTGTCATTCGTACTTTTTTTGGCCTAAATTCAAACTGGCAGGGGTTTACTGTGTTGTGGGATAATAGGTAGGAGTAAGTTATTACAGTGGTACCTCGGGTGATGAGCTTAATTCGTTCCAGAAGGCTGATTGAGTGCCGATACCGAATGAATTTGTTCCCATCAGGAATAATGTAAATTAGATTAATCCGTTTCAGACCCCTAAAGATACACTTACAAAAGCACTTACAAAAATACACTTACATAATTGTTCGAGTTGGGAGCTGCTCGTAAGTCGAGGTACCACTGTATTATAATTACATTGTTATTATTATCTTGTTAACCAGGCATTTGTAACAACTGTGATTCCTTGTTGAGCAGGTGGAGTAACAGTGAACGAGCCATGTGGTACTTCTCTGTTTTGTCAGAACAGCAGTGAAGGTACCCTGGGACAGCAACTGTGGCGAGATAACAATAAACAAGCAGTCATTATCTCGCCTAAGGTTAGTGTAATTACTTATCTGTAGTACAGAGTACTGCTAGGCTTGTGCAAGGAGGGGCAGGGGTCATCACAGGAAGGGTTGGAGTCACTGGCTTGAGCCAAAATTTCAGTCTGAGGGAACTTAAAATCATTTGTTAAAAAAAAAAAAAAAGAAAATTTTTAAAACGTATGATTTTTAATATGAATGTGAAATTTCTTAAAGTATCATGTTTTTGTGTCAGTGGCCAATATGATACAATGAAAATTAGCCATTAATTGAAAAAAGTATTTTTTATCAGGGAAGGAACTTTAGCCCCATTAGCTCCCTCCTTTTTGTGGCTGTTCCACTGGTTGAAGGAAGGGGGGATGTACAAGAGGTTTTGAGTGCTAGGGGGTTTGGACATCCAACAGGATTGTGTAACAAATGGAGAGAAGCAGTGATTGACTTGATGTGCTGTTGGAGTGAGAGTGAAGTAACATTTATGAAAGGATTTTGGGAACCGGTTAGATGAATTTGAGTCCTGGAGTTGGGAAGAACAGTGCCTGACACTCTGACTTTTGTAATAGAGAGGGTCAACTGACCTCTGATGTTTGCAGGCATCTAGGACAATTATTGAATAATTTTTTTAATTTATCCTTCCTCAGTGAGAGATGGACTGTTAATAAATTTCTTTTTTAAGTTTGCAGTGGTTGTAGCACATGCAAATTCTTCTTGGGAAACCATTCTAAGTTTCTACCTTAGTTAAGAAATTCTTTTCCTTTTAATGTTATTTATACATTATTAATTTGAAATTGTGTGATTTTATTGTTGGTGCCAAGAAATCTACCTGTATCTATTCCTCATAGTTTTATGAACTTTAAGATTATTTTTTAAGATGTCACCCATATTCTACCTAGGTATGGTGACTCAAAATAGAAGAAATTCATTCACTGTCACTCATTCATTCTCTCTTACTAGGAGTGTGCTAACATCACAGTTCAGATGACACAGAACTGCAATATCCCCACTCTTCCTTCAGTGAATGCACTGTATTTCTTACATCCAGGACTCAAGTCCAGCTAACTGGCTTCCCCAAATCCCTTTATAAAAGTTACATTGCTCACACTCCAACACCATGTCAAGTTATTAAAACTACTTGCTTCATTCACTATAATTTAACACACACTCACAAGTTTATTGGATATTCAAGCCACTACCACTTGAAACCTCCTTTGTTCCTCCTCTCTACCTTAGATTTATACATCCTTTTATTCATCCTGTTTTGTTCCATCCTCTGAATGCCCAAATCACTTAAACATTACATAGTTACTATATCTCCTGTGTTTTTTTTTATCTTACATTTAGGGCATTTATGGTGTTTGCTGTACAGTAAAACCTGTTATAATTTATTTTAACATGGTGCTGCCTCCCACAGAGACAGGGTGATAAAAAAAAAAAAATGAAGCACTTTCACCATCATTCACACACAATCACTGTATTTGCAGAAGTGCCAGATATGACAGTTTAGATGTCACTCCAAACAGCCAATATCCCAAACCCCTCGTTTGTACTTCCCACCTCCAGGACTCAAGTCCGGCTAACCTTCACAAAATATTACCCTGCTTACACTCCAACAGCTCGTCAGGTTCCAAAAACCATTTGTCTCCATTCACTCCTATCTAACACACTCACACATACCTGCTGCATGTCCAGGCCCCTTGCACACAAAACCACTTTTATCCCCTCCCTCCATCCTTTCCTAGGATGACTCCTACCCCTCCTCCCCTCCACTACTGATTTATACACCCTCCAAGTCATTCCATTTTGCTCCATCCTCTCAAAATGACCAAACCATCTCAATAACCCCTCTTCAGCTCTCTGAATAATACTATTTGTAACTCCACACCTCCTCCTAATTTCTACATTACAAATTCTCTGCATAATATTTACACCACACATTGCTCTTAAACATGACATCTCCACTACCTTGAGCTGCCTCCTAGCTACAGCATTCACAACCCATGCTTATTTCCGATTTTTTTCATCTAATGGCGCCTATTTCTTTATTATTTATTTGATAAGAATGTCCAGCATATTTGCTAGGAGCATCGCCACCACTCCCTCATGTCCCGTGTTTTTGTTTGACTAGGGTGCGGCTTGTTTGTTGTTCTCATTTGCGTTGCTGATGGGGCGAAGGTGGGATGGAAGTTGTACATTCCCTTCTTTGCTTCCATGGATAGTGTTTTTTGTCTCCACAGACACCTCAATGCACTACTCACCTTTTTTCCTTCATCAGTTCTATGGTTAACCTTGTCCCTCATAAGCTCATCTGCTGACAAATCTACTCCCAAATATCTGAACACATTCACTTCATCCATACTCCCTCCTGCCAATGTGATATTCAATTTTTCTTTACCTAACTAGTTTAATACCCTCATAACCTTACAAACAAACAAAACAAACAAACAAACAAATTTTATTTCATTGCAGATTACATGGGTATCGGAAGTTACAATGTAAATTGAGTGCAAGGAGAGCCACTGACATGCCATGGCATTAGGGGCAGCTTATTCTAGTCCTTAAAAACTATGTACTTAATATTAGAGAAATTTATTGAGTTTATTGTAGTTAAAAATTATTTTCAAAATTACAATATGATGAAATTTTACTGTTTAAATTATTATATAATGATATTAGATATTAGATTGTTACAGGTGTTAAGATTCTTGAATGATAATATGGAATTGAGATTATCTTAAGGAAAATAACATTGAGCATTTTTGACAATAACTTATGATATGAGTAGGGGGTAACATAATAGTAACATATTATTAAAAATTGAGATTATCGTATAGGAAAGTAACAATGAACATTTTTCAAAGTAGTTTATAGTATGATCATTTAGTTTTGGGTGAGTAGGTGGTTTTTGAGTTGAGTCTTAAATTGATTTTCAGACAAGATTATCTTAATATTTACTGGTAATGAATTCCAGATTCTGGGGCCCTTTATGTGCATAGAATTTTTACATAGGTTGATATGAACACGGGGTATATCAAAAAGTGATCTGTGTCGTGTGTTGTGGTCATGGGTCCTATTAAAGTTGGTGAGGAGAGTTTTGAGCAGAGGGTTTATATTAGAGTGTAAAGTTTTATATATGTAGTAGGCACAAGAGTAAGTATGAATGTTCTTTACGGTGAGTAGTTTGAGACTTTTGAATATTGGTGGAGTATGCTGTCTAGAGTGGGAATTTGTTATCATTCTGACTGCGGCCTTTTGTTGTGTTATGAGTGGTCTAAGTTGATTTAACGTTGTTGATCCCCATGCACAGATTCCATAGGTGAGATACGGGTAGATAAGTGAATGATATAGTGCAAGGAGAGCTGATTGAGGTACATAATAGCGTATCTTTGATAATATGCCTACTGTCTTCGAGATTTTCTTGGAAATTTGTT
>WNWK01049677.1:0-13122 GCA_009830355.1 Cherax destructor
GGTCTTGAGGATATCTCTCCAAGAGAGAACCCGCAATAATGGATTCGAGTGGGTTGGATTTGAGTGGGAATTGCACATGAGTAAATAAAATTATCAAAGCTTATTTCTTGGGTAGCATTGAAAATATTCTGTTAGTGGGATGGAATGTGAAGGATCTGCCTAGAATGGGCCAACAGGCCTGCTGCAGTGTTCCTCCTTTCTTATGTTCTTATGTTAAGTGGAAGATGGGTATTAATAAGGGGGATATAAATAAGGTCTTGAGGCACGATAACGTAGTTTACAAGACACGATAACGTAGTAATTCTAGGGACTTTAACTTTAGTCAGATTGATTGGAATTTCATGACAGGGAATTTAGAATCTAACGACTTTTAGAAGTAGTTCAGGATTGCTTTTTAAGCAGTTTGTAACAGAACCTACAAGGGGAAATAACCTACTTGACTTGGTTCTGGCAAGCAAGGAAACCCTTGTTAATAATTTAGAAATTACAGAGGAACTCGGCTCAAGCGACCACAAGTCAATTACCTTTAGCATTGAATGGATGTATGATAGTAGGGATAATTCAGTAATGGTCCCAGATTTTCTTAGCAGATTATAATGACTTAGAGAACATTATAACTGGACTTGAGAGGTATCAATAGTCCATATCAGGTGCCCAAAGAAATTACCGTAAAGAAATTAGATCAAGTAGAAATGACCCAAAATGGATGAATAATAGGCTCAAATATCTTTTAGGGCAGAAGAAAGGAATATATAGGCGCATAAAAAGAGGTGAGGGTCATCTTATAAATCAGTATACTGACATTAAGAGGGACGTTAAAAGGGAATAAGAAAAGCTAAACGGGACTATGAAATTAAAGTTGCTAGGGATTCAAAAACTAACCCAAAAAGTTTTTTCCAGGTTTATAGAACAAAAGTTAGGGATAAGATAGGTCCCCTTAAAAATAACTTTGGGCATCTTACTGACAAGGAGAATGATATGTGCTCTATTTTAATAATTATTTTCTCTCGGTTTTCACACAGGAAGACATTAATAATATCCCAGTAATTAATTTTTACAGAGGCCCAGAAGAAGATAAATTATTTAATATCACAGTCACTAGCGAAATGATTATGAAACAGCTGGACCGACTGAAACAAAATAAATCGCCGGGTCCTGATGAGCTTTTTGCAAGGGTTCTTAAGGAATGCAAAATGGAACTCTGTGAACCAATATCTAACATTTTTAATTTATCTCTTCAAACAGGTGTAGTGTCTGATATGTGGAAGATGGCTAATGTAATTCCTATTTTTAAAGCAGGGGACAAGTCACTACCGTCAAACTACCGCCCAATAAGCCTGACCTCAATTGTAGGCAAATTACTAGAGTCAATTATAGCTGATATTATTAGAAGCCATCTAGATAACCATAATTTGATTAATGATACCCAGCATGGATTCACGAGGGGCCGTTCCTGCCTATCTAATTTATTAACCTTCTTCAGTAAAGCTTTTGAGGCTGTTGATCACGATAAAGAATTCGATATTGTTTATTTAGACTTTAGTAAGGCTTTTGATAGAGTACCACACCAGAGACTGTTAAAGAAAGTGGCAGCTCATGGCATTGGGGGAAAAGTGCTGTCATGGATCGAGTCATGGCTCACCAATAGGAAGCAGAGAGTGTGCATAAATGGGGTTAAATCCGAATGGGGACTTGTAACAAGTGGTGTTCCACAGGGATCAGTCTTAGGCCCATTGTTATTTATAATATATATCAATGACCTTGATGAGGGAATTACTAGTGATATGAGCAAATTCGCCGACGACACGAAGATAGGTAGGATAATTGATTCAAACATAGATGTCATAGAACTTCAGGAAGATTTAGACAAACTTAATTCGTGGTCAGAAAAGTGGCAGATGCAGTTCAATGTAGATAAATGCAAGGTTCTGAAGCTCGGGAGTGTCCATAACCCAAGCACTTATAAGTTAAATAACGTAGAACTTAGCCATACAGATTGCGAGAAGGACTTGGGGGTGATGGTAAGCAGCAACCTTAAACCAAGACAGCAATGCCTAAGCGTACGTAATAAGGCAAATAGATTACTGGGATTTATATCAAGAAGTGTTAGCAACAGAAGTCCAGAGGTTATATTACAGCTTTATACATCATTAGTAAGGCCTCACCTAGATTACGCAGCTCAGTTCTAGTCTCCATATTACAGAATGGACATAAATTCGTTAGAAAACATTCAGCGTAGAATGACTAAATTAATACATAGCATTAGAAATCTTCCTTACGAAGAAAGATTGAAGACCCTAAAATTACATTCACTTGTAAGACGTAGAATGAGGGAGACATGATCGAGGTATGTAAGTGGAAGATGGGTATTAATAAGGGGGATATAAATAAGGTCTTGAGGATATCTCTCCAAGAGAGAACCCGCAATAATGGATTCAAATTGGATAAGTTTAGATTTAGAAAGGATATAGGAAAATATTGGTTTTGAAATAGGGTAGTTGATGAGTGGAACAGTCTGCCTAGTAGGGTCATTGAAGCTAGGACCTTGGGTAGTTTCAAATTTAGGTTGGATAAATTCATGAGTGAGAGGGGTTGGATTTGAGTGGGACTCGCATTGAGTTAATAGAATTTCAAAGCTTATTTCTTGGGTAGAATTGAAAATTAGGTTTGGCAATTATTCTGTTAGTGGGATGGATTGTGAAGGACCTGCCTAGTATGGGCCAAGAGGCCTGCTGCAGTGTTCCTCCTTTCTTATGTTCTTATGTTCTTATGTTAGACTTAAATGTATTATTAAAAGGTTAGATAAGTATTAGATTTAGAAGATATAGGAGTTATTGGTTGGAAATTGGTAGTTGATGAGTGGAACAGTCTCTAGAGTATTGGCTAGGACCTTGAGTTTCAAATTTAGGTTGTTCTAGTAGAGGGGGTTTGAGTGGGACTCGCGCATGAGTGGGTAGAATTGTCAAAGCTTATTTCTTGGGTAGCATTGAAAATTGGGTTGAGCAAATATTCTGTTAGTGGGACGGATTGTGAAGGACTTGCCTAGTATGGGCCAACAGGCCTGCTGCAGTGTTCCTCCTCTAGTTCTTATGATTTGGGATGGTGAGCACCTACCAGACAGCAATGCCTAAGCGTACGTAATAAGGCAAATAGATTACTGGGATTTATATCAAGAGTGTTAGCAACAGAAGTCCAGAGGTTATATTACAGCTTTACATCATTTACTCACGATTACGAGCTCATTGTCCCATATTACAGAATGGACATTTGTTAGAACATTCAGCGTAGAATGACTAAATTAATACATAGCATTAGAAATCTTCCTTACGAATTGTTAAGACCCTAAAATTACATTCACTTGTAATTAATATAGTGATAAGAACATAAGAACATAAGAAAGGAGGAACACTGCAGCAGGCCTGTTGGCCCATACTAGGCAGGTCCTTCACAATCCATCCCACTAACAGAATATTTGCTCAACCCAATTTTCAATCTACCCAAGAAATAAGCTTTGAAATTCTACCCACTCATGCGAGTCCCACTCAAATCCAACCCTCTCACTCATGAATTTATCCAACCTAAATTTGAAACTACCCAAGGTCCTAGCTTCAATAACCCTACTAGGCAGACTGTTCCACTCATCAACTACCCTATTTCCAAACCAATATTTTCCTATATCCTTTCTAAATCTAAACTTATCTAACTTGAATCCATTATTCGGGTTCTCTCTTGGAGAGATATCCTCAAGACCTTATTTATATCCCCTTTGTTAATACCCATTTTCCACTTGTATACCTCGATCATGTCTCCCTCATTCTACGTCTTACAAGTGAATGTAATTTTAGGGTCTTCAATCTTTCTTCGTAAGGAAGATTTCTAATGCTATGTATTAATTTAGTCATTCTACGCTGAATGTTTTCTAACGAATTTATGTCCATTCTGTAATATGGAGACCAGAACTGAGCTGCGTAATCTAGGTGAGGCCTTACTAATGATGTATAAAGCTGTAATATAACCTCTGGACTTCTGTTGCTAACACTTCTGATATAAATCCCAGTAATCTATTTGCCTTATTACGTACGCTTAGGCATTGCTGTCTTGGTTTAAGGTTGCTGCTTACCATCACCCCCAAGTCCTTCTCGCAATCTGTATGGCTAAGTTCTACGTTATTTAACTTATAAGTGCTTGGGTTATGGACACTCCCGAGCTTCAGAACCTTGCATTTATCTACATTGAACTGCATCTGCCACTTTTCTGACCACGAATTAAGTTTGTCTAAATCTTCCTGAAGTTCTATGACATCTATGTTTGAATCAATTATCCTACCTATCTTCGTGTCGTCGGCGAATTTGCTCATATCACTAGTAATTCCCTCATCAAGGTCATTGATATATATTATAAATAACAATGGGCCTAAGACTGATCCCTGTGGAACACCACTTGTTACAAGTCCCCATTCGGATTTAACCCCATTTATGCACACTCTCTGCTTCCTATTGGTGAGCCATGACTCGATCCATGACAGCACTTTTCCCCAATGCCATGAGCTGCCACTTTCTTTAACAGTCTCTGGTGCGGTACTCTATCAAAAGCCTTACTAAAGTCTAAATAAACAATATCGAATTCTTTATCGTGATCAACAGCCTCAAAAGCTTTACTGAAGAAGGTTAATAAATTAGATAGGCAGGAACGGCCCTCGTGAATCCATGCTGGGTATCATTAATCAAATTATGGTTATCTAGATGGCTTCTAATAATATCAGCTATAATTGACTCTAGTAATTTGCCTACAATTGAGGTCAGGCTTATTGGGCGGTAGTTAGACGGTAGTGACTTGTCCCCTGCTTTAAAAATAGGAATTACATTAGCCATCTTCCACATATCAGACACTACACCTGTTTGAAGAGATAAATTAAAAATGTTAGATATTGGTTCACAGAGTTCCATTTTGCATTCCTTAAGAACCCTTGCAAAAGCTCATCAGGACCCGCGATTTATTTTGTTTCAGTCGGTCCAGCTGTTTCATAATCATTTCGCTAGTGACTGTGATATTACATAATTTATCTTCTTCTGGGCCTCTGTAAAAATTAATTACTGGGATATTATTAATGTCTTCCTGTGTGAAAAACCGAGAGAAAATAATTATTAAAAATAGAGCACATATCATTCTCCTTGTCAGTAAGATGCCCAAAGTTATTTTTAAGGGGACCTATCTTATCCCTAACTTTTGTTCTATAAACCTGGAAAACTTTTTGGGTTAGTTTTTGAATCCCTAGCAACTTTAATTTCATAGTCCCGTTTAGCTTTTCTTATTCCCTTTTAACGTCCCTCTTAATGTCAGTATACTGATTTATAAGATGACCCTCACCTCTTTTTATGCGCCTATAAATTCCTTTCTTCTGCCCTAAAAGATATTTGAGCCTATTATTCATCCATTTTGGGTCATTTCTACTTGATCTAATTTCTTTATACGGGATAAATGTTCTTTGGGCAGCCTGTATAGTGTTAAGAAAACTGTCATATTGATACCTCTTCTTCACCCCAGTCCACAGTTGATAAGTGTTCTCTAAGTCCATTATAATCTGCTAAGCGAAAATCTGGGACCATTACTGAATTATCCCTACTATCATACATCCATTCAATGCTAAAGGTAATTGACTTGTGGTCGCTTGAGCCGAGTTCCTCTGTAATTTCTAAATTATTAACAAGGGTTTCTTGCTTGCCAGAACCAAGTCAAGTAGGTTATTTCCCTTGTAGGTTCTGTTACAAACTGCTTCAAAAAGCAATCCTGAACTACTTCTAAAAAGTCGTTAGATTCTAAATTCCCTGTCATGAAATTCCAATCAATCTGACTAAAGTTAAAGTCCCCTAGAATTACTACGTTATCGTGTCTTGTGGCCTTAACAATTTCCTCCCAAAGTAGTCTCCCTTGTTCCCTATCTAAGTTTGGAGGACGGTAAATCACGCCTAAAATCAATTTTTCACACCCTCTGAAAATTCTATCCAGACAGACTCTGTATGTGTTAATTCAGACTTTATACCCGTTTTTATGCAACAATTTAAATGATCACGGACATAGAGTGCCACCCCACCCCTTTCCCGATACTTCTGTCTACTTGGAACAATTTAAAACCCTGAATGTGACATTCGGCAGGCAAGTCCCGATTTTTCATATTAAACCATGTCTCAGTTATTGCAAAACATCAATATTACCCGTACTTGCAACTAATCTCAACTCGTCCATCTTATTCCTAGCACTACGACTATTGGTGTAATATATATTTAGAGACCCTCCTTTCTCTTTACCCTTCCTGCTCATCTCTGTTTTCCACTATACCTATTACTGTCCTTGTCATCTAGTGTCACTAGCTTTCCACTATCCACCTTATTCTGCCTATTACTAGTTCTCCTACAACTTATAATATTACTACACTGGGACTTCTCTGTTTTCCCCCAAAACCCATACCACTAACTATTTCTAGTTTAAAGCCCTAACAGCTCCCTCCACTGCAGTTGCCAGTGCCCCCACCCCAGACCTGGATAAGTGAACCCCATCCCTGGCATACATGTCATTTCTGCCATAGAAGAGGTCCCAGTTGTCAATGAATGTTACTGAATTTTCCTTACAGTATTTGTCCAGCCAGCAATTGACACCAATTGCCCTGGACAGCCATTCATTTCCAACTCCTCTCCTTGGCAAAATACCACATATGACAGGGTTCCCACCCTTCTTCCTAATTATGTCTATTGCTGACCTAAACCTGCTAGTCAGGTCCTCACTCCTACGTCTGCCAACATCGTTGCCTCCAGCACTGAGACAGATAATAGGATTGCTCCCATTACCTCTCATGATGTCGTCCAGACGGCTAACAATATCCTCCATCCCAGCCCCAGGAAAGCAAACCCTCTGTCTCCTACTCCTATCAATCAAACAGAAAGCCCTATCCATGTACCTAACCTGACTGTCCCCAACAACAACAATGTTTTTACCTTCCTTGTGTCTTTCGTCGTGACGCTCCCAGAAGTCGACTCACATTCATCGGGTAGCACGGAGAATGGGTTCGATGTTTCCACAACATTCTCCTGGGTCTTCGTTGTTTCTACCTCTCCACCCGTCCTCTTGAGCCTTAACTTTGTCCCATGCGTTTTAGCCACTGTCCAGGTTCCTTTCCTGGCTTGAGGATTCTCAACAGGAGGATTACTACGAATCCTCTTGTTTTCCTCAGTCAGTCGCTGTATCTCAAGCTTAGCTACCCTCAGTTCTTCCTTCAGCTGCTGGTAGAGTAGCTCAAGAGAGGACATCTTCAGATTGACAGAGAGCACACAAGACACGTCTTCACTGAGTTAAGTCAGGTCCACCACTGAGTTAAGTCAGGTCCACCACTGGAAGATTGTTCCACCATTCACAACTCTGTTCGAACCAGTACTTGCCTGATTCCTGTTCTAAATCTAAATTTATCACAATTGTAAATCACGTTATTTCCGTTCTTACTAGATGGTTCGATATCCTCAGATCCTTATTAAATCTCCATTTGTTTATGACCCATCAGTCCACTTGTACACTCTTACGATATCCCCTCATCACGTCTTCCAGAGAGTGAGATAATAAGAACATAAGAACATAAGAATGGAGGAACACTGCAGAAGGCCTACTGGCCCATACAAGGCAGGTCCTTATCAAAACCACCACTACCTAAAATTTATTCCCGTACTCACGACACAAATCAAACCCAGCCCCTCCCACTCATATATTTGTCCAATCTCTTTTTAAAGCCACCCAAGGTCCTAGCCTCTATCACAGTACTCGGAAGATTGTTCCACGCATCTACAACTCTGTTCGAAAACCAGTACTTGCCTATGTCCTTTCTAAATCTAAATTTATCCAATTTAAATCCGTTATTTCTCGTTCTTACTTGGTTCGATATCCTCAGTATTTTATTAATATCTCCTTTGTTTATGCCCATCATCCACTTGTACACCTCGATGATATCTCCCTCATTCTACGTCTCTCCAGAGAGTGGAGATTCAACGCTCTAAGTCTATCTTCATACGGGAGATTTCTTATACTGTAAATCATTTTAGTCATTCTTCTTTGTATGTTCTCCAATGAATCTATATCCATCCTGTAGTAAGGAGACCAAAACTGAGCTGCATAATCCAAATGAGGTCTCACTAGTGATGTATAGAGCTGTAAAATAACTTTTGGACTTCTGTTGCTTATACTTCTTGAAATAAATCCTAGTAATCTGTTAGCCTTATTGCGCACACTTAGGCACTGTTGTCTTGGCTTTAGATTTCTGCTTACCATGACTCCCAAGTCTTTTTCACATTCTGTATGATCAAGCTCAACTTCACCTAGTTTATAAATTCGAGGGATATTTTCATTACCAACGACAAGCACCTTACACTTGTCCACATTGAACTTCATCTGCCACTTTTCAGACCAAGACATTAATTTATCCAAATCCTCCTGGAGTTCACTGTTATCCTCCTCAGAATGAATTATACGGCCTATTTTTGTATCATCAGCAAATTTACTCATGTCACTTGCAATTCCTTCATCAAGGTCATTAATGTAAATTATGAACAACAATGGGCCCAAAACTGATCCTTGTGGAACGCCACTAGTGACAAATCCCCATTCAGATTTGACCCCATTAATGGAAACTCTCTGCTTTCTATTGGTAAGCCATGCCTCTATCCATGCTAGAACTTTACCTCCTATACCATGAGCTGCCACCTTTCTTAAGAGTCTCTTGTGAGGTACTCTATCGAAGGCCTTACTGAAATCCAAGTAAACTATATCATATTCTTTATCACTGTCTACTGCCTCAAATGTTTTATTGAAAACGTCAGTAAATTTGTCAGGCAGGAACGACCTCTCGTAAACCCATGCTGAGATTCATTAATCAAATTATGTTCTTCAAGGTGACTTCTGATAATATCAGCTATAATTGATTCTAATAATTTGCCTACTATAGACGTGAGGCTTATTGGACGGTAATTTGATGGAATGGACTTATCCCCTGATTTGAATATAGGAACTACATTAGCTATCTTCCACATCTCTGGCACAACACCAGTTAGGATGGACGTATTAAACACATTCGTTAATGGCTGACTAAGTTCCATTTTGCATTCTTTAAGTACCCTGGAAAACAACTCGTCGGGTCCCGGGGACTTATTTTGCTTCAGTTTATCTATCTGTTTGATAACCATGTCCCTCGTGACAGTAATATTAGTTAATTTGAATTCTTCAGGAACTGAATAATTGTTAATTTCTGGAATCTCATTTACGTCTTCTTGTGTAAAGACTGACAAAAAATAGTCATTAAATAAAGAACACATTTCCAGTTCGTTATCCGTCAGCTGTCCATTCCCAATTTTCAGAGGTCCTACCTTTTCCCTCACCTTCGTCCTGTACACTTGAAAGAACCCTTTTGGATTAGTCTTTGATTCATTAGCAACCTTAATCTCATAGTCACGTTTAAGAACATAAGAACATAAGAAAGGAGGAACACTGCAACAGGCCTACTGGCCCATACTAGGCAGATCCATGTCAAAACCAACCCACCAACAAAAATATTTGCCAATCCCATCCCCAGCGGCACCCAAGCAACCTTCACAACCCTCCAAGTCCCGCTCAAATCTAACCCCTCTCTCATAAGATTACAGAAGGAAGTAACACTGCAGCAGGCCAACCGGCCCACACTAGGCAGGTCACCCTCAAACCCTAAACCAATCCCACAAACAAAAACACCTTTCCAACCCAACTTCTACTCCATCCATCCGATAATCAGGGCACTACCAAAGAGCGAACTGAAGGAGCTGAAGCACCCGGTCCATCACCAGGGCACTGAAGGAGTCGAAGCACCTGGTCCATCACCAGGGCACTGAAGGAGCCGAAGCACCCGGTCCATCACCAGGGCACTGAAGGAGCCGAAGCACCCGGTCCATCACCAGGGCACTGAAGGAGCCGAAGCACCTGGTCCATCACCAGGGCACTGAAGGAGCCGAAACACCCGGTCCATCACCAGGGCACTGAAGGAGCCGAAACACCCGGTCCATCACCAGGGCACTGAAGGAGCCGAAGCACCTGGTCCATCACCAGGGACCTGAAGCACCTGGTCGACACGTCTCCTGTCAGAGCATCCTAGAGCCATCAAGGTCCCAGCCTCTATCACCCCACTCGGAAGATTGTTCCACGCATCTACAACTCTGTTCGAAAACCAGTACTTGCCTATGTCCTTTCTAAATCTAAATTTATCCAATTTATCCAATTTATACCTCGATCATGTCTCCCCTCATTCTACGTCTTACAAGTGAATGTAATTTTAGGGTCTTCAAGCTCATTTCTTGGGTAGAATTGAAAATTAGGTTGGGCAACCATTCTGCCCCCTTTTTTACTTCTCTTTTCAACTGAACATATTGGTCAATAAGGTTAACATCTCCTCTTTTGATGCGCCTGGGCTGGGTTTGATTTGTGTCGTGAGTACGGGAATAAATCTTAGGTAGTGGTGGTTTTGATAAGGACCTGCCTTGTATGGGCCAGTAGGCCTTCTGCAGTGTTCCTCCATTCTTATGTTCTTATGTTCTTATAACCATAATTTGATTAATGATACCCAGCATGGATTCACGATGGAAATAAATGGTATAAAATACCGACACAATGGAAAAATAAACACATAAGCAGTATAATGTGATCCTTTATTGACAACGTTTCGCCCACGCAGTGGGCTTTATCGAGTCACAGACAGATCTACCTGGAAAATGAGCAACATGGAGATATATATAGGGTACAGTCAGGTGGAGAATGCTGGGTCAGGTGGAGAAAGCTGCATGTGAGTCTTAAAAGTAGTGTGATAAGAACATAAGAACATAAGAAAGGAGGAACACTGCAGCAGGCCTGTTGGCCCATACTAGGCAGGTCCTTCACAATCCGTCCCACTAACAGAATATTTGCTCAACCCAATTTTCAATGCTACCCAAGAAATAAGCTTTGACAATTCTACCCACTCATGCGCGAGTCCCACTCAAATCCAACCCCTCTCACTCATGAATTTATCCAACCTAAATTTGAAACTACCCAAGGTCCTAGCTTCAATAACCCTACTAGGCAGACTGTTCCACTCATCAACTACCCTATTTCCAAACCAATACTTTCCTATATCCTTTCTAAATCTAAACTTATCTAACTTGAATCCATTATTGCGGGTTCTCAATAATAATGTTGAAAACATAGTGTGACTTAAAGGACCTGCAGTGTACCATTCTTGAGTTCTAGGTGGGATAGCGTTGAAGAAGTTTCTTGGCAATAGGTTCAGCTATAAGAACATAAGAAAGGAGGAACACTGCAGCAGGCCTCTTGGCCCATACTAGGCAGGTCCTTCACAATCCATCCCACTAACAGAATAATTGCCAAACCTAATTTTCAATTCTACCCAAGAAATAAGCTTTGAAGATTCTATTAACTCAAATGCGAGTCCCACTCAAATCCAACCCCTCTCACTCATGAATTTATCCAACCTAAATTTGAAACTACCCAAGGTCCTAGCTTCAATGACCCTACTAGGCAGACTGTTCCACTCATCAACTACCCTATTTCCAAACCAATATTTTCCTATATCCTTTCTAAATCTAAACTTATCCAATTTGAATCCATTATTGCGGGTTCTCTCTTGGAGAGATATCCTCAAGACCTTATTTATATCCCCTTATTAATACCCATCTTCCACTTATATACCTCGATCATGTCTCCCCTCATTCTACGTCTTACAAGTGAATGTAATTTTAGGGTCTTCAATCTTTCTTCGTAAGGAAGATTTCTAATGCTATGTATTAATTTAGTCATTCTACGCTGAATGTTTTCTAACGAATTTATGTCCATTCTGTAATATGGAGACCAGAACTGAGCTGCGTAATCTAGGTGAGGCCTTACTAATGATGTATAAAGCTGTAATATAACCTCTGGACTTCTGTTGCTAACACTTCTTGATATAAATCCCAGTAATCTATTTGCCTTATTACGTACGCTTAGGCATTGCTGTCTTGGTTTAAGGTTGCTGCTTACCATCACCCCCAAGTCCTTCTCGCAATCTGTATGGCTAAGTTCTACGTTATTTAACTTATAAGTGCTTGGGTTATGGACACCCGAGCTTCAGAACCTTGCATTTATCTACATTGAACTGCATCTGCCACTTTTCTGACCACGAATTAAGTTTGTCTAAATCTTCCTGAAGTTCTATGACATCTATGTTTGAATCAATTATCCTACCTATCTTCGTGTCGTCGGCGAATTTGCTCATATCACTAGTAATTCCCTCATCAAGGTCATTGATATATATTATAAATAACAATGGGCCTAAGACTGATCCCTGTGGAACACCACTTGTTACAAGTCCCCATTCGGATTTAACCCCATTTATGCACACTCTCTGCTTCCTATTGGTGAGCCATGACTCGATCCATGACAGCACTTTTTCCCCAATGCCATGAGCTGCCACTTTCTTTAACAGTCTCTGGTGCGGTACTCTATCAAAAGCCTTACTGTAGAAGCCGTTGTTCTGGTTGAAGTTGTTGGATATACAGATGAGTGATGATTCTAGGATTCTTCGGTATTGCGTGTTGTCTTCTCTGGCGATGAGTCTTGCGTTTCTGTAGTTGATTAAATGGTTTTGTAAATTTCGGTGTTGAACACAGGCATTTCTTGAGTCGTCAGATCTGCCTGCGTACTGGTGTTCTGAAATGCGTGTTTGTAGGTCTCTGGATGTTTCGCCAACGTATAATTTGCTGCAGCCATTACAAGGGGTTGTGTATACCCCTGCCGTGGATTGAAGCTTTTCCTGTCTGTTACTGGTAATGTCCTTAATGGTGGTGGATGTGGAGGTGGATACTCGGAATGAGGTCTTAGAAAAATGTTGGAAACTTGTTTGGAAATGGAGTTGGTGGGAAGGACTATGTATCTCTTCTCAGCAGTGTCTTCTCTGGGTGTGTTGAAGATGTTTAATGCCCGTCCATTAAGGACATTACCAGTAACAGACAGGAAAAGCTTCAATCCACGGCAGGGGTATACACAATCCCTTGTAATGGCTGCAGCAAATTATACGTTGGCGAAACATCCAGA
>WNWK01049678.1:0-13122 GCA_009830355.1 Cherax destructor
AATCATGCTCTCTTGTTCTTGCGACAACCCTGGAAAATTCTATCCCTCTTTGCCCTGTCTTTTTCCCAGAGTATTTTGCATGTCGTGGTCATATCTCCCTTGTTCTTCCTTCATCAGTGGCACAAGATCGTATTCTTTCCCCATACTTCATTCCCTCAACTCGGTCCAGTCCTGTTGCACGCTTTCTCATCTTTTACTACGTGTTTTTCTAGGTGTGGGTTCCACACCGGCGACCTCGATAAAATTGGGGAAAAAGGAAGTAACACTCTGTTAACGTGTTTGAGTCCAGTGTCCCGAGCTAGTTTTATGTTGGGAAGCAGCCTATACTGTTGATGTTATTTTATGTGCCTATGTTGTTGATATTGTCGTGTTTACAAATTCCCCTGAGATAGATTCCTGACGTTGGTTATTCCCGTTCCTTCCTGTTTTTATCATCTTTTCTCCCCTGATGGTAGTTTATTTTCGGGTTCTTTTACCCATTCCCATGGGCAATTTTTTTTTTCTTGGGTTTAAAATTTTACTTTTCCCCACTTTTAAAACTATCCCACCCTTTTTTCCTTCTCTTCATTTGGGATTCTTGTTCCCTCAACTGAAAATGAGGATATATAGGGCAATTCAATATTTAGTATATTAATACGTATACATCAGGAACAAAATGGTTGCAATATTTTCCCCTCGGAACTCCTCTATTTCACTTCCCTCCCAATTCTCCATCTATTATAGTTACTCTGTTTTTTGCTGTTCAAGTGTCCTTTACAAAGCAATCCGTTCGTTTTTTCCACTTTTCCTCTTACCAAGTAGAAAGCATGTGGGGAAAAAAATCTTACAGTCTTAAAATATGCATGCCCAAAAAAAAGGAAACTAAACTAATCCCGACGAAAGACGAATTTCGTCAGTCTTTCGTCAAGAACTGAAAAAATCGACCCCAGGCTGAGGATGATTACTTCAAACTCCTCTTCATCTTCTACCTTTTTTTTTTATTGGACTAAAGAAGCCAGTGGCTGGCGAAAAATTTCCAGAAAAAAGATTCCAAAAAGTTGGGCAAGTGTCTCCTTTATCAACTTGAAAGCTACACTCATTAATGACACTGGTCTATAGTTCAGGCTTTCCTACCTCTCACCCATCGTTAGTTTTGGTATTACATTTGCTGTCTTTCAGTCATCTAGTACTTCCTTCCTCTACCTTTTTGATGGGTTCTGAGAATGCTCACCTATTCCCGAAACACCACCGGTCCCAGGACCGATCCTTTTGGGAAAACCATTAATCGCAAACAATCATTCTGATTCTTCTTCCTTGACAATCACTTCTAGTTTCCCCTTTAATGTACTCACCAAAGTTTTTGTGTTGCAGGGTCAGATCAGCTCCTGGCCCCGCCTCTTCACTGCCCTACTTTTTTTCCCCCTGCCCCATGAGCTTTATCATACCTCTCTTAAAGCTATGTTGGCCCTCCTCCACTACATCCTTAAAACTATTCCACTTCCTGACAACTTTTGGGCTGAAGAAATACTTCCAAACATCCCTGTTTGACCCTTTTGTTTTTTTTGTCCCTTCTCGGGAACATCCTGTCTCTTCCCCCTTGTCATTCCCCCCAGTATTTTTATGCTTACCATTTTCCCCCTCCCTCCTGTCCTCCAGTGTTGCAGGCCGTTTTCCCCTTAACCTTTTTTCAGGACTTTCCCCTTAGCTCGGAACTAGCCTTGTCTGCAAACCTTTGCACTTTCTCAAATTTCTTGCTGCTTGACCAGGGGGTTCCCAAACTGGCGCTGCATACCCCAGTATGGCCTACTACAGTGTACAGTGTCTTGAATGATTCCTTCTATTGAAGATTCTTTTCCAGCGAATGTTGCGTTTCTTTGAGGTCTTCCGGGACTGCGTGTTCCCCCCCTACTTTCTCCTTGAGCATTTTTGTGATTTGGTGGGGGGGGTTTTTTACTCATTTTGTACTCACCTATTTGTGGTTGCGGGGGTCGATTCATAGCTCCTGGCCCCCCCTCTTCACTGATTGCTACTGGTCCTTTTCTCTCCCTGCTCCAGAGCTTTATCAAACCTAGTCTTAAACTATGTATGGTTCCTGCCTCCACTTATGTCCTTTCTAAGCTATTCCACTTCCTGACAACTCTATGACTGAAAAAATACTTCCTAACATCCCTTTGACTCATAGGAGTCTTCAATTTTCCAATTGTGACCCCTTGTTTCTGTGTCCCTCTCTGGAACATCTTGTCTCTGTCCACCTTATCTATTCCTCGCAGTATTTTATATGTCGTTATCATGTCTCCCCTAACCCTCCTGTCCTCTAGTGTCGTCAGGCCGATTTCCTTAACCTTTCTTGTAGGACAATCCCCTTAGCTCTGGGACTAGTCTTGTTGCAAACCTTTGCACTTTCTCTAATTCTTGACGTGTTGACCAGGTGTGGGTTCCAAACTGGTGCTGCATACTCCAGTATGGGCCTGACGTATATGGTATACAGAGTCTTGAATGATTCCTTAGTGAGGTATTGGAACGCTATTCTTGGGTTTTGCCAGCCGCCCGTATGCTGCAGCAGTTATCTGATTGATGTGGCCTCGGAGTTGCTCGGTATTATACTCCCCCAAGATCTTTTTTTTTGAGTGAGGTTTGCAGTCTTTGGCCACCTAGATATACTCTGTCTGCGGTCTTCTTTGCCCCCTTTCCCCCATATTCTGACTTTACATTTGGCAGGGTTAAATTCAAGGAGCCAGTTACTGGACCAGGCTTGAGCCTGTCCAGGTTTTTTTAGTCCTGCCTGATCCTCGACTGATTTAATTCTTCTCATTAACTTCACATCATCTGCAAACAGGGACACTTGAGTCTACCCTTCCGTTATGTCATTCAATATACCAAAAACAGTACAGGTCCTAGGACTGACCCTTGTGGAACTCCACTCGTCCGGGGGCCACTCGACACTCGTCACGTCCCCTGACTCGTTGTTGCCTCCCTGTCAGATATTCTCTGATCCATTGCAGTGCTTTTCCTGTTACGTGTGCCTGATCCTCTAGCTTTTTTCATTAACCTCTTGTGAGGAACTTGTCGACGCCTTCTTGCAGTCCAAAAAATGCAGTCTATCCACCCTCTCTCTCTGTCTTACTTCTGTTACCTTGTCAAAAACTCCAGTAGGTTTGTTGAAAAGGATTTTCCTTCCCTGAAACCGTGCTGGTTGTCGTTTATAAGCTTGTGTCTTTCTAGGTGCTCCACCACTCTCCTCCTGATGATCTTCTCCATGACTTTGCATACTATACACGTCAGTGACCAGGTCTTAGTTTAATGCCTCGTGTCTGTCTCCTTTCTTAAAAATTGGGACTACATTTGCCATCTTCCACGCCTCAGGTAGTTGCCCAGTTTCAATGGATGTGTTGAAGATTTGTGTTATGGCCACACAACATCTCTGCTCCCTCTCTAAGGACCCACGAAATGTTGTCCGGTCCCACCGCTTTGGTATCGAGTTCACATAGCAGCTTCTTCACCTCCTCCTCGGTTGTGTGTATTTCATCCAGCACTTGTTGGTATACCTCCCCATTCTGAATTCCTGGAGTCCTTCCTGTCTCCTGTGTAAATACTTCTTTAAATCTCATGTTGAGCTCCTCACATACCTCTTGGTCGTTTATTGTGAACTCCCACCTTCCTTTCTCAGCCTGATTACCTGGTCCTTGACTGTTGTTTTCCTCCTGATGTGGCTATACAACAGCTTCGGGTCAGACTTGACTTTTGATGCTATATCATTTTCATATTGTCGCTGAGCCTCCCCTTTTTACCTGTGCATATTCGTTTCTGGCTCTTCGGCTAATCTCTTTATTTTCCTGGGTCCTTTGTCTTCTGTACTTTTTCCATTCTCTATTACACTTACTTTTTTCCTCCCTACACCTCTGGGTGAACCAAGGACTCGTTCTGGTCTTCCCATTACTTCTGTTTCCCTTGGGGACAAACCTCTCCTCTGCCTCTTTGCATTTGGTTGTCACATATTCCATCATTTTTTACTGGTTTTCCTGCCAATTTCTCTCCCCCTGAACGTCTTGTAGGAAGTTCCTCATGCCTGTGTAGTCCCCCTTTTGTACTTTCTACATCTGCTGAAGACGAGCTCAGGTAGAGATCGAAATAGAGAGCTCTCAAACTGTCTTATCTATAGTAGGTTAAAACATTGTAAAGTGTTACCTCCATAAAATGTAATATTATATATTTTCAGGGCGACGGCTGATCAATTCGGACTTCATGGTCTCGTGTGTCACATAGGGGGAAGTATAGTAGACATGAAAAAGGGTCAATGACACCCCAAAAGAAAGGCCTCGCCACAGCCCGTTGCCCAGCTCAACAGGAACCCCAAGTGCAGAGGTCTGATGGAAGTAAAAAGCGCCCTGATGGAGCCACTATGATACCCTGGAAGGATGGTAAGCAGTTGCTTGGGACTACACCTGTGCTGCCACAAGGGAGACACCTGCCTTGCCATACTCCGTAGCCGAAGGGGTGGAGTTCCCCAGCCACAGGAAGACCCAGAAGACTCCATATATGAAGGCCTTTTCCTTCCTATAACTTCCCCCAATAGGGTCGGAGACCCTTGGAGCATGGGGCAAGTGTGCTCTAAAGTTCCTAAAAACTGGGTAAAAAACTCATCATAGAAACCAAGGACCACAGGGCGACCAGCTTCCTCTTTCAGAGACTCAGTGTTGCTTTCCAGAGAGGAAATGCCTGCAGCATTCTGGGCACGGGCCCACTGCGGGGAGCTGGACGAAGTATTTGACATGTAGCTCTGAGTTATCTATGTTTTTTTATTTCCCTATTGTATTCTTGTCAATGTATTTTGTCTTGAAATAAAGTTTATACACAATGAAAGATGGGGTGGTAGGGAAGTGGAATATTGAAATGGCTTCAGAAAGAAATCTAAATATTCTTCCTTGAAGCCTTTTTATCCACTTCTCCGAGGCTATGGGCCCCCAAATTTACACCAGGGTGGACCCCATCCTATTTATATATATATATATATATATATATATATATATATTTATATAAAAAGAAAAAGAGAGAGAGAAAGGAGAGAGAGAGGGGGGGCCGAATAGGTAAAATTGGCCAATTAGCAAGAACTCTTTTAAAAAAATTAAGTCCTTTCTAAAATTTTATCTTATACGTTTAAAGATATATTTTCATTTATGTTAATGCAAACATTAGTGATTTTGTACCAGAACCACCTTGAAAACTTACCAAACCCTTTTTATAAAAAGCGCAATTTAATTTATCTTAACCCAACCAAATATATTTTTGATAAGTTTACAAAAAATTTAAAAGACAATGAAATATATATTTTTTTCGTTACCCTTTTTCGTTTTTGGGCTTAAATAGCAACGCTCTTCTTGCCGAATAAGGAAAGCGAAAATTTGAAAAATCAATAATTTCTCAAAAATCATTTTGAACCTGGGGGAAAATAATATTTCATTGTGTCTGTTTATTTAAATTTTGTAAACTTATCAAAAATATATTTAGTTGGATTAGGCAAAATTTAAAATTGCGCTTGTTATAATAATGTTAGGTAATTTTTCTCCAGGTTGTTCTGGTAAAAAATACTAATGTTTACATTAACATAATTGAAAATATATATATATATTTTTAAAAAGTATAAGAGAAAATTTTAGAAAGAATTTGAAAAAACGAGCTCTTGCTAATTGATAGTTTTATTCGGCACGACATTACATACCCTGCATATTTATCCATATCTAACAAACCCTCCTACTATAACTGGAGGGGTGGGTAGTGGCAACAGTGGGGGGCCCCTGCTAACCTCTCTAGCTTTTATATACACTCCACTGAATATATCTTATAAGGGTGGCGTGGTACAGGGGTTTTTGGAACACTGGCCTGCAAAATTTTGGCACTATATCACCGTGAATTTGAACCCTCCGTTCCGTGTGTTTTTTCCCATACCGTGTTATTAGATTTCTCGAATCAACTGAAATTATTAGCGCCGACCCCCCCCCTTACCTCTCGAAATATCTCTCGGGATATTTCCCCGGGGGAAAATCTTACCATGGTAAATAGATTCCTCTGAATGACATTTCAAATTTGGGAAATATTACCCCAATAAAAAACTTCCCCTGGGGAAAAAAAATGTGGGGAAAAATTTATATTTGGAAAAAACAACTGGTTTTTGAGGAATATCTTTCCTAGAGAAATATCCGGTCTGAGGGAAAAATCTTACGCTGGGAAATATCTCTTCTTTAAAAATGTGTGCTACAAGGGAAAATTAATCTACTTCAGACATACAGACAGATAAATAGACAGACAAACGGTTCCAGGCGTCTTCTCCCGGGGCAGCAAATTTTTAGTATGTAGTTTTTGACTAGTTTTTTTTATTGCTGTCGAGGGGGTGTGTGTGTGTGTGTGTGTGTGTGTGTGTGTGTGTGTGTGTGTGTGTGTACTCACCTAATTGTGGTTGCAGGGGGCGAGACTCGGCTCCTGGCCCCCCTCTTCCCGATCGCTACTGGGTCCCTCTCTCCCCGCTCCATGAGCTTTATCATACCTCGTCTTAAAGCTATGTATGGTTCCTGCCTCCCCTACATCACTTGCTAGACTATTCCACTTCCTGAATATTTGAAGAAATACTTCCTAACATCCCTTTGACTCGTCTGAGTCTTCAACTTCCAATTGTGACCCTTTGTTTCTGTGCCCCCCCTCTGGAACATCCTGTCTATCTACCTTGTCTATTTCACGCAGTATTTTATATGTCGTAATCTTGTCTCCCCTAACCCTCCTGTCCTCCAGTGTTGTCAGGGGCGATTTCCCTTAACCTTTCTTCTAGGACCTCCCCTTAGCTCTGGAACTTTAAACCCTTTTTGCAAAAACCCTTGCACTTTCTCTAACTTCTTGACGTGTTTGACCAGGTGTGGGGTTTTTGACTGGTGCTGCCTTCTCTAGTATGGGACTGACGTACCGGGGTACAGTGTCTTGAACGATACCTTACTAAGGTATCCCGGGAAAGCTATTCTCAGGTTTGCCAGTCGTCCCTAAAAACCAACAATTATCTGGTTGGTGTGTGCTTCCGGAGACGTGCTTGGGGTTTAAATCACCCCAAGATCTTTCTCCTTGAGCAAAATTTGCAGTCTTTGGCCAACCCCAGCCTATACCCCTGTCTGCAGTTTTTTTCCCCTTTTCCAAAACTTCCCTGACTTTGCATTTGGCTGGGGTTTAAAATTTAGGAACCAGTTGCTGGACAAGGTGTCCAGCATGTCTGGGTCTCTTTGAAGTCCTGCCTGATCTCATCTGATTTAGTGTGTGTGTGTGTGTGTGTGTGTGTGTGTGTGTGTGTAGCTACTAAAGGTATGTGTATATATATAATGTCATGGCGAATAGGTAAAAAATTTGGGCAATTAGCAAGAATTCGTTTAAAATTAAGTCGTTTCTAAAATTTTCTCTTATACATTTAAAGATATATTTTTTCGTTTCTGTTAATAAAAAAAATTTAAAAATTTTGTACCAAAAAAACCTTAGGAAACTTACCTAACCTTATTATAACAAGCGCAATTTAATTTAGCCTAATCCAAATAAATATATTTTATACAAGTTTACAATAATTTAATAATAAACAAACACAATGAAATATATTTTTTTCGTTAGATTCAGAATGATTTTTGGGAAATTATTGCATCCCACAAATTTTAGCTTGCCCTATTCGGCAAGTGCGTGCGTTCCTATTTAAGCTGAAATAGCAATTTTTATTATATGTATATATATGTAATACACACAAACCTTAGCCTGCGGGCGTTGAAATCTATCTACTGCGCTCTGCCTTTGTTATCATCTAACTGGTCGCTTATCCATCTAGAATATTTTCCTCCACTACATCTCTTGCACCCCACCAGGTTGCTACTGCTACTCATGCAATTCTTTCTTCTGTTTTTCTGGCTTTTTTTGAATTTTGTTTCTAATTGTGAGCCCTCGTTATAGTTCCTCCCGTCTTTAACACAGCCCTCTCTCTCTCTCTCTCTCTCTCTCTCTCTCTCTCTCTCTCTCTCTCTCTCTCTCTCTCTCTCTCTCTCCCCCCCCCAATTATGTTTTTAAATTACTTAATCTGTGTTTATGTCTCATTTAGTTCTTGATGTGATATCTTGTTCTCTTACCCCTATGTATTTGTCTTGTAGCAAACCTATGAACGCCTAAATTTGTTTTCTTGATAAGGGCTCCATGCTGGAGCCATACTCGGGTACTGTTCTTGTGTACTGTTTGTTTAGTCTTCTAAATTCCCATTTGTTCTGATGTGTGAATACTTATTTTTAAATTTACTAACTTTGCAGATGCTACTGATGCTAGCGTGTGGATCTGTGCTTCTGGCAAGAGGTCTGTGATGGCGGCCACCACCAGTTTCTTTTATTTTACTAAGTCTATGGGGTTGCCTTCTTCTGATGTGTTATGCCTCTCTCTGGCCTCTCTCTTCGTGGTACAATCGGTTTCCGCTCATGGGGTACTTTCCATGTGGCCTATCTTTTAGGTGGTAAACTTTTGTTGGCCTCCCTCTTATGTATTACGCTTCTGACCTCCCTCTCATGTGGAACGATTCCTCTGACCTCCCTCTTATGTAGTACGCTTCTTTTACACAGGGTTCGACAAGGTTAGGTTAAAAATCCTAACTTTACTGACAAGCTATTGACAATTTAAAAGGTTCCCCAAATTTTATTGAAAAACTAGAGCTGTTACCTACATCAGCTCATTTAAAAGCATTTTTATTGTTATGAAATAAACAAGTAGGGAACAAGATGAAGTTGGAGCCATCTGTGGGCCCCGCAGTTTCATTTTATCAACTGACCCATCTCGTTGATATCATAATGTGCGAAAGTGTTCCAGACTCGGGGTCATCCTGGGGATAAATGATCTCAGATGAAGTGATGGCTCTGGTGAAGGGTACAGCCAGAATGAAATTGCTGCTTTCTGCCCGTCTTGTGGTTTGAAGCTTGCTTCTCGCTGTCTTCGAAGTGGAGCCAAGTGTGGTACTTTGACAATGTTGGCCTTGTACATAACACTATGGCCACCCCCACCTCTCCAATATTTTAAGGCTCTGCTGAAATGAGAGATCTATCCAGGATGGGTCCAGATGAGAGATGAGACAGACGTCTTGCTCTGTTCTCTATTCTGTCAAGCAGTCGCAGATGAGATGGGGGGGAGAAAACCCCAAAAAAGTGGAGCATACTCAAGGTGTGAGCGTCTTTTGCATCATACAGAATCTTGCAATTCCTACTGTCAAGCAGATGTGAGATACGTCAAAGTGCTATAAGCTTCCTGGCTGCCTTGTTTAAAATTTTTGGGGGTTCTTCATGGTCAGTTTGGAGTCAAATTTCACCCCAAGGATATCAACTTCTTCCTCAGGTACCAACACTCTTCCATTCATATTTTCTACTGCTCTGGCATTACCATCATGGTGCCTAGAGACCATGTGTGTTTTCTCAGGAGCAAATTTCCCCCCCATCGGTTTCCCCAAGCTGATATATCCCCTTAGCTGGAATGTGGAACGATTCCTCTTGCCTCCTATCTTCTGTTCCCATCATCACCTTAGATTTTCTAAGACTGAATGCCATTGGTGTCACATTAAATCATTTCTCTGGCTTGTTCAGTGTTTCCTTTCGTATCTGCAGTCCTCATTTGTTCGTATTCTAATTATCTTTGTATTATTTGCAAACATTAACATGAAGGGTCTTTTACCCCAGGTAGATCAGTTACATGTATCAAACAGAAAAGGTCCCGGAACTATAGCTTGCAGAACTCCCCTTTTTTTAATTCTCTACAATGTGAAACTTCTGTCGCGACTCTCCGCCATCTGCTTGTGAATTATTCATTTTCAGTCTGGTGTCCTCTCCATCCCTCCCGTTATTCATGCAGTTTTTTAAAATTGCCTGAACTAGGGAACCGTGCCAAAGTCCTTCTGGCAATCTAGGAATATATCATCAGCGCATTCTTCGCGTACATGCCTAATCATATACGTTGTATCATAAAATTCAATTAAGTTAGTGAGGATGGTTCCTTCTGTGTAACAGTAACTATTTTGGCTTCGTGCGACAAAGTCGGTGTTTGCCAGGTGATGTATTAGCTCACTCGTTATTTTCTCCATTATCTTGTAGAGTATGCTGAGCATCGAGACTATTCTCATTAAGTGACCTTAGTCTGTCTGCTGCTTTTGAACACTGGTACTATATATGCAATCTGAGAAGAGTAGTGCTATAGTTGCAATTTTTGAGAATTTATACGACTTTTTGTGGTTTTAGAAGATTGGTATTATATTTTCAGTTTTAGAAGATTGGTATTATATTTTCAGTTTTTGAAGATTGGCAAGACGTTTGCAGGTTTTGAAGACAGCTACATCATTTGCAGGTTTTGAAGACAGCTACATCATTTGCGGGTTTTTGAAGACAGCTACATCATTTGCAGGTTTGAAGACAGCTACATCATTTGCAGGTTTGAAGACAGCTACATCTTTTTGCAGGTTTTGAAGACAGCTACATCATTTGCAGGTTTTGAAGACAGCTACATCATTTGCGGGTTTTTGAAGACAGCTACATCTTTTTGCAGGTTTGAAGACAGCTACATCATTTGCAGGTTTTGAAGACAGCTACATCATTTGCAGGTTTTGAAGACAGCTACATCATTTGCAGGTTTTGAAGACAGCTACATCATTTGCAGGTTTTGAAGACAGCTACATCATTTGCGGGTTTTTGAAGACAGCTACATCATTTGCGGGTTTTTGAAGACAGCTACATCATTTGCAGGTTTTGAAGACAGCTCATCATTTGCAGGTTTTGAAGACAGCTACATCATTTGCAGGTTTTGAAGACAGCTACATCATTTGCAGGTTTTGAAGACAGCTACATCATTTGCAGGTTTTGAAGCAGCAAATCATTTGCAGGTTTTGAAGACAGCTACATCATTTGCGGTTTGAAGACAGCTGCATCATTTGCAGGTTTTGAAGACAGCTGCATCATTTGCAGGTTTTGAAGACAGCTGCATCATTTGTAGGTTTTGAAGACAGCTACATCATTTGCAGGTTTTGAAGACAGCTACATCATTTGCAGGTTTTGAAGACAGCTACATCATTTGCGGGTTTTTGAAGACAGCTGCATCATTTGCAGGTTTTTGAAGACAGCTACATTTTGCGGGTTTTTGAAGACAGCTACAACATTTGCAGGTTTTGAAGAGCTACATCATTTGCAGGTTTAAAGACAGCTACATCATTTAAGGTTTTGAAGACAGCTACATCATTTGCGGGTTTTTGAAGACAGCTACATCATTTGCGGGTTTTTGAAGACAGCTACATCATTTGCAGGTTTTGAAGACAGCTGCATCATTTGCGGGTTTTTGAAGACAGCTGCATCATTTCGGGTTTGAAAAGCTCATCATTTGCGGGTTTTGAAGACAGCTACATCATTTGCAGGTTTTGAAGACAGCTACATCATTTGCAGGTTTGAAAACTGGCGAGACATTTACAGCGTTCTAGTCATGAAGTATTTCTGTCTTCAATGATTTGTTGTAGCTCGCTAGTGGCACACATAGTATTTCTGCAGTCTCTTTCAATTTCCATTGATAAATTTGATCTAATCCCACTGTTTTGACGTATTCAGCTCCTTCGAGTGTTTTAAACTTGTTCTCTTGTCACAGCTTTGTGGTTTAGGATTGTATGTTTTTTTTATTTTAATGGGATTGGATCATGAGCTTTTCTTACGTCAGAGTTATGTTGTCTATGATTATGATTGTTGTCTCACAGGTGAAGGTTAGGGTAGTGCGGTTAAGTCTTCTCTGATTTTCGTTAGCTGTTGTTTCTGTTGTGAATACTTCTTGGAGGTACTGGATAAATTCTTCACAATTTCCTACCACTCTCTGCCGTTTAGTCTTCCTCTCATTACGTGATCATTATCAGTTAGATTTTTCCCGATACACGCCCCTCAGTTCTGAACATTTAAAAATAAAAATAAAACGTTCAGGATAGATTAGAAAAGCAGTGCAAGATCTCCTCAGTGCAGATCTCACTCAAATAACTAAAAACTACACTGAGCAAGTCATCAGACAGACCCGGATCTGAAGAAACATTCTTCTCTTCTGACAAATTAAACACCATGACAACCTGATACGACTGTTGATATTTTGAAGGTATTTTTATTTATGATTTATACAAATTGCTTTTCTGCCTTACTTTTGATGTTAAAGGACAGTTTGTGATCTCTTCTGTAATGTACTGTGCCCTCCTGAAGGGTTCAGCGTTAAGAAGACAGGATAACAGGGTCCCTAATTGGGTCCTCCTCCAATTCCTCAACTCTTTCTACTTTCAAGCCATCATTTACTTTCCCCCTCTTTTTTCCCCTACTTACTATAATGTGACTCTGTTCTAGCATGATTCGCCATCCTTCCTTCCTTCCCTCTCTCCCTCCCTCTAAAATAGCCCACCTACCTCCTCATAATATGGTCCTCCTCTCCCTCCCCAACATGGTCCTCCCTTTTTCCAAAATACGGTCCTCTCTCCTTCCTCCAAGGATGATCCTTCCTCCTCTTTCTCTTCACCTCCCCCACTTCCACTATTTTCTTTCTGTATAAAGACTTTGATCAAATTTCCAAAACCTTATCAAGGTTGTGATGATATCCGGACCGTCCATTCAGTCCCCCATTCTTCACTTTCTTTTTATTTACTTTTTACCCTCTCTCTTCTCTTCTCTTTCTTCTTTCTCTCTGTTACAAATGACCGATATCTAAATAATAGATATCTCCCGTAACACTAGAAAGGAAAGCCCTTTAGCATCCAGCCTGTTCTGGGCTTTTTCAACAAAGTGTTTTCCCGGTTCAGTTATCCGACATATTATAAGATAAAAGGGATTACCTGATAGGGTACTAACCAAAGTAAATGATTTAAAAGATTTATTAAAGTGAGAAAATCTAGGGTACAAAGTAAATCAATTAGAAGATATTAATATATCAATTAGGTTAATTAGGAGGGTGCTCCTACACTGCTCCATATACAATAAGTCTGTGCTGAGGGCACATATATATAAATGACTCAGAGGTACCATCAGGCAATGTCACTAATAACAATAATATATATATAATAATAAATTGTTACGAGTGTGCTCCCCGGGAACTATAACTCGACTCAACCAG
>WNWK01049679.1:0-13122 GCA_009830355.1 Cherax destructor
CTGCTGCAGCCTGGTCTCTAATCATCTGTCTACAATATGGCTGCAGGTGGCCCTGTTTGTGACAATAATTACAGTAATAAGGTGTAAAGGCCCCCTGCCCATTTGACCTAGGTTGGGTCTCTTGATGCTGAAGACCTGGGCTTGTCCTACCTGTACCTTGGAGTCCTGGACCAGTGGCTCTGGACTTAAAACTTTCCTGGGTAGGTACTGGAATATTAGGCTTATTAAAATTCTGGTGGTTATTCGGCTGGAAAACAGGTGACTTAAACTTCTGAAATTTCCTACCCTACTGGTAGGTGGAGAAAACTTACCATTATTAGTAGGTGGTGGGTGATAATTACTACCAAATTTTTGGTTAGCTAAAAATCTATCACCTAGCTCTAAAGCATATTTAAAATCATCCGGATCCTTCTCCTCAAGATAAGCCTTAAGGTCAGGAGGAGCATTCTTTAAAAGATCCTCTAGCAAAATTAAGGTACGCACTCTCTCATAACTGTCAACCACATCTTTGGAGCGCCACCACCTGTCTAAAAGTGACATCTTCTCCTTACCATAATCTAAGAGAGACTGCCCTGCTTGAAATTTAAGCCCTCTAAACTTCTGCCGATACCTTTCTGGCAAAATCTGATAAGACAATAAAACTACCTCCTTCAGCTTCTTATAATCAGCAAAGTCTGGTCCCTCTAGAGAACTAACTGCCTGTAAGCCTTTACCAACTAATTGTGTACGTGCTAATGTAGCCCATTCCTTTTCCGGCCAATCTTGGGATTTGGCCGTACTTTCAAATAAGAGAAAAAACTGGTCTGGGTCTTTCTCGAGGAACTTGGGCACAAATTTTATGGCTTTGTCCAACTGAAATGTAATTATTCAACAAAATATGTATTAATAACCCTGAACAATCAGCATTATTCTAAGGCAAAGGGTAAATCTAAGTTACACCAAAACATTGTTTCAAAACTGGTATTAATAACAACAGGTTAATCCAATAAACAAAGCTGAGCACCGTGAAGGTAAATTAGGTCCCAGAAAAATTATGGGCACTAATAAAAAAAAGAAGACCTATTTCACACAAAACTAGCAGTAACCTTAGTACTACACCTGCAAAAGTAAGGCCACATTTTATGTTATTTTCTATGAATCCTTCACTCTACACCCAATAAAGCATGATTATTAACTTTCAGGTTGCAAACTTGAATTAGCCAAAATTTGATAACTCCCTCAACAGCCCATGTACATGTTACGCAGGGAAGGCGGCCGGGTGGTCACTTCAAAAACAAAACAATTCACTAGGCGGTCAGCCCAGCCACCACTCCCATCCTCCAGAACACATCTCCTATTTCTTCAGTTCCACTCGTCCTTTCGGGCCCCGACCATGTCCGAGCCCAGGGTGTGTACTGGTACACCATGAAAGTGCCTATGGCTTGAGTTAGCTACACAAAAGGGAATACAACATCACAAACTTAGCTGAACCCAGGCTCCGTCTCGCCAGCCGCTATCCATGCCGCGCACATGTGTAACAAGCGACGCCGCAACCCTCACCAAACATTTCGAAAATAAATCCCTAGCTGGATTTCTCTATTTCACCGCTTAAACTTACTTTACAGTATTCACCAAAAGCACAGCATATTTCTAAAATTATCATTTACATTTATCTAAAGGTTATACATTATTATTACTGTTTTCCTAATTACCTGAAATTTATGGCACACTTCTCCAATAGCTATATATTACGTATATTTAAATGTCATGCAGAAACCTGCATAACAGCAAGTAGTAAGTGTGATAGGTTTACCCTATCTTGAGATGTAGGGTTATGTAAAGTTTTGTTGTGTTATGCACTCAGTAAGGTGTGCACTCACTATATGTATAGTCCGATGTTTTTTGGTGTCAGACATTGTAATTTTTACACAGTCCATGTGGTGTGAACAACAGGTTTATTGCGTGAGAATTTGTGAGTTGTTCGGGGTTTATATGGTATAGTAAGGTTTGTGCATTATTTTTGTGACATTTCGCCCGGGGTAGGTCTTGGGTACAGTGAAATGAAGTATTCACTATTGAAAGTATTATAAGTTTGTTATTCTGAAGTAATTCTGCATTTTGGTTCTGATGAATTTTTGTTAAAAATTTTTATTTTGGGAAATTGTTTGACGTTTTTAAATCATTTTTCCCCGAGATTGTTTTGATTGTTAATTTATTGATTGTATTATGTATACTGGATGATTTATTAATAAAATATAAAAAAGTAAGCAAAATTGTGTGTGATATAATTTACTAAAACAAGTTAGTATGTTATTAATTAAGTTATTAACTTAATAAGTTAGAAGTTACAAATTTAGTTACAGTTACACATAAGTACAGTTATCATACAAAATCACTTGTATAAATTATTATATAAAAAAAAACAGTAATTTTAAAATCAATTCGAAAGTCACAGTCTTAGTTAAATGATAGCTCTGGGCCTTTCTTGTTGCAATCAAAAATCATCAGGAGCTTGCAATGTTGTAGAAATGAGTAAGAAACCCTGGAAGATTGTTCGGGGGAATGTTCACCTGCCTGCTTAATTTTTCCTTCTAGTTTATGGATCACTGGAAGGCCCTCTGATTTTTGACTCTAAAAGACCAGAGCTATCTCCAATTTCCCCCTGAGGTTTTTTTACTTTTTGTATCCTTGTTCAAAATTTTTAATTAAATATTGCACAACAGAAACCTTCTTGATCTAAGTTATCTTAACATTCACAGTCCGGGACCTGGGAGTGATAATGTCAGAGAATCTCACTTTAAAAGATCACAACAATGTATCTAACATCGCTTGGAAAATGATAGGATGTAAAAAAGAACCTTCAAAACTAGGGAAAAAAGTCTATGATTCTCTTCAAATCCCTTTTTCTCTAGGCTGGAATTTTTTACCTTGTCGCTTCTTTCAGGCAGATGAAATTGCAGAACTAAAGAATTAACAAAGCCCCAAAATTTTGGGAAAAAGGTCTTTTGACTTGTACCCTCGGAACACGGGGGAAAAGATTTCATAATATACACGTGGAAAATCTTTAGGACTAGTCCACCATCTGCACATAAACCCTCCAACGAAAAAAAAACACTGGCAGGAGGTGCTACATCACCCCCAGTAAAAAGCAAAAAAGGGGCCACTAATATGATGAGAAAACACAGTAAGTGTCAGTTTCCCCGCTTTCAACTGCCTCCCAGCTTACATAAAAAGGGTTACTAATAGATCCCTGGGTGTCTTCAAAACCCCTTATGAAGACCCATGGGTGTCTTTAAGACCCCTGGCTGTCTTGAAGACTCTGTCTTGAAGCCTTGGCAGTCTTCAAGACCCATGGCTATCTTCAAGAGGTACCTAGACACGCACCGAAAACAGCACCGACCAGCCGGGCGTGGCCAACTTTTTTACGTGGGCCCGCAGTAACATCCTGGTTGATCGACCTGATCCAGCCAGAGCATCCGTCATGGACCTATTTCTGAATGTTGACCCTGAAACAATAGATGTAAGTGTTAGTTCCATGCACCTGCTGTCCTTGTTCCTTTGCAGTAAGTAGGTACCTAGGGGTTAGTCACCTTTCACCTGGTTTTCAGATCACCACGTAAGCAGGTACCTGGGTTTTTTCACTTTAAACCCGATGCAAGTTCACCCAAGTAGGACTGTGTGTTAATCAAAACATCTGGTGTCCCTGTTCACCAAACAGTGTAGGACCCGTGTTTGTCACCTTACATCTGCTATAACTGTTCATCTATCAGTAAAGAGGTATAGAGCGTTATTGCTGTACTTATTCCTTTGCAGGGGGAGGTACCTGGGTTATCACATTACACTTCTGTCGATGTTAATAGTAGTAAGTACTTGGGTGTTAGCCCCTTTCCCCTTTCTGTCCTGTTCACTTAGCAGTAAGTAGGACCAGGTGTTAGTCACAAACCCTTACCATATTCACTTAGCACTAAAAGTTACCTGATTTTGTCACCTTACCAATGCTGTCCCTGTTCCCTAACGGTAAGTAGGTAGGTACCGAGGTTTTAGTCCCTTTCTCCTTTTATAAGTTCAATTAAATAAATAGGTACCTGTGAAGTCAACTGACATCTGCTGTAAATTTTTACCCAGCAGTAAATTGGTACCTCAGAGTTAGTCCCTTTTACCTGTTTTTCACCCAAGAAATAGGTAACTTTTTAGACACCTGCTGTCTCTTTTACCTATAAATAAGTAGGTACCTTAGTGTTATTCATCTTGCAAGTGGTGTCTGTTCCCCTAGCAGTAAATAGGTACTTGGGTGTTAGTCACCTGCTGTCATTGTTCACATAGCAGTTAGTAGGTACCCGGGTGTCACTATACACCTGCTTTCCTGTTCACCTAGCAGCAAGTAGGTACCTTGGTGTTAATCATATCGCAGCATTTGTCGTTGTTCATCTAACAATAAATAGGTATTAATTTTAATATCCAAAGGATATTCTAAATTATTCATTATAAATTTTTACATATACATAGTATGTAAAATTATGTTATATAAACCACATAAAAGTTTTTAATGCAAAAACTTGGATTTATTTTGAAAGATTTTCGAACGATTTTTTATATATAAAAAGTTTAAATCAAATTGTCGGAAGTAGTTGAGTTACTGGGAATGTAAGGGTTTGCAAGTATGTTAGTAAGTAGTTGAGTTACCAAGTTTAAACCCTTGGGAGAAAGTAAGATAGTAAAAATTTTTTTAAATTAGTAAGTATGGAAAATTAAAGGAAATTAATGTTTGTATGTAAGTTAGTCCATACATAAGTAAGTAGGTTAAAAGCAAGTCTGTAAGCTAATAAGTAAGTATATTTTTTTTAAATTTTTGTAAGTTTTTAAATTTTAAAAAAATAATAAGCAAGTTAGAAAATTTGGGTTGGGAAGTAATGTGTTAATTAGGTAGTAAGTTCATTAGTAAGATAGGGAAGTTAGAAAGCAAGTTACTAAGTTTATTTAGGTACAGTAACACGTGTTCAGGAACCCAAAATTTGAGCTTGCTACCATCTCGCTGGAAAGACTGCCCTTTCCCCCTCAGCCTCCCTGGCGCGGGGGTGGCAGACCAGGAGGCCTAGCTTCCCCCAAGAGCCCCGTGTGGGTGGGGAATGTGGCTAGGCCTGGGATCAGTTGGTCCCCAAAAGAGGGGGTCCTTTTCCCCTCCCCTGGGAGACATAGGGGCTCAGCTTTCCCCATGACAGGGGGCCCGGGGCCGGGTCGCCATCTGGAATAGCCCCGGGCCGGGAGAATTCCCGGCGAATCAACACCTCCCATAAGTTCAGTTACTTAACAACACTTGTATAAATTACTCTCCATGATAACGAAAAAAAAAAAAAAAATATTATAAAACATAATTAACGAAAGTATGTTTTGAGACAACACAGGTGTCAAGGGCACAAGACTTTCAAATATCTCATAGATACATAAACGAGGTTACCAATATGTCACTGTCTTCAAGATCCTGACGTCTCCAAGACCCCTGGTTGTATTCAAGATCCTTATCTTCATGACCCCTGGTTGTCTTCAAGATCTTTGGATGTCCTCAAGATCCCCGGGTGTCTTCAAGACCCCCGGCTTCCTCAAGTTCCTTGGCAGTCTTCAACACCCCAAATGTTTTCAAGAGAGCTGGACAGGAACCTAAAATCAGTACTGACCAGACGGGTTGTGGTTCGTGTGGTTTTTCGTGCGTCTAACAGTAACAGTTACAACCATGACGGGGCCCGGTCATGGCCCGCGGGGTCGTTCCCCCCCAAACAACCTCAGGAATACTCAAGTTACCTACAATCCTGTTACTGATAACCAGTAGTAAGTAGTCATTCGCCTCACAGCTCCCGTCCTGTGCGGTTTGAGCTGAGCAGCGCTCCTGGTGGTGACGTCTGGTACTGCAGATTTTCTCAAACATGGCGACCAGTAGCCGGCGACGAACCAACACTGTGTGCATTGAGCTCGTTAAGGGGCTATTTACCCGGACAACGCCATTGTTTTACTGCCTGCCATTTTGAAGATACTTTCTGCATCTGCAACGAAGATTTATTTGGCATAAGTCTCAATGGATCAGCACGGATCTTCGTGAAATTTGCCTTAGCTGGGGCTTATGAACGAACTGTTGACACTTTCCCAGGACAAGGTGTTGACTGTCAATCCGGGACTGGAGGTACTCTACGAGATGCATCAAAATTCTACACGTATGTCCGAGTTCATAATGTTCCATATGAAGCCGATGCTCAAGATATCGGGAACACGACGGTTGGACGCTGGACGGAGGATTTACGCAGGTTTACCTGAGGGTTCTTTCTCCATTAAAATGACGTTACGGCAGGCCATCCCGTCATTTGTTGTGTTGGAAGGTTTCCGGACCCAGTTTTTTCGTCACTTATGCGGGACAACGAAGGACTTGTCGGCTGTGTGGGTCGTACGACCATATGGCTGCAGGATGTGACAGACAGATGGTGCCCAGGGGTATTGCAATTGAAGGTCAAGAACAAAAAGAGTCTGAGTCTGTGTGTGTGGAGCGTACAGCTAGGTGGAGTGATGTGGTGGAAGGGGTGAGTGAGCATTGTGTGACACTACCTGAAGTGTCGGGTGTACAGAAGGATATTGAATCTGTGGAGGTGTTGGGTGATTTGCAATTGGATTTGTCCTCACAGTTGCAGACGGTTTTGCAGGAAATCCTGGATACTCCTGAAGTGGAGGCTTCCCCAGGGATGGAGGGAATCCTGAATGTGGAGGAGGATAGTCCCAGGAATGAGATTAGTGAAAGGGTAAAGGGGAACATGTCAGCTAGGCCTGTATACCACGTACATGTACTTGTAGTAAATAAAAAAATATCATTATTATTTTTTTATTGAAAGTGGGAAGGGGAAAGGGGTCTTGTGCATAATGTTGATGAGCCTGTTGGAATGGAAGTGGGTATGGATTCAAGGAAGAGGTCGGTGGGAGCGTCGTAGGACGATTTCTCACACCACCCCAAACGCACCTGTAAGAAGGCTTTGTTCTGGGAGGGGGGGCCGGGGGAAGGCAGAGTTTAAAAGGTAGGACAGGTTCCATAAAAAGTGCAGGGCAGAGACCTCAGAAGCAAAAAGGGAAAGCCCCTATGAAATTTTTCAGGTATTTAACTGTAAATGCTAATGGCCTCAGGAGCAGGGGGTCAAACGGAAGTAGATTAAAGTAATATTACGACGTTATGACGTGGATGTACCCTTTTGCAAGGGGAGACGAACGAGTTGACGTTGAATGGGTACCCGGGGTGTATGCGGGAATTTGGGGGGGAAAATTTAAAAGGGGGGGAGTGGCAGTGGCACTAAAAAGGACCAGCCCATTTAAGGTAATAGCAGGGGAAAGGGGAGGGGGGGGAGTGGTGAGAGTGGATGGGATAGGGGGGAAGGTGCGGGTTTGTTTTGTGGGTGTTTATATCCCGGCTGATAATCAAAAGGGGTATAAAAGGGGAGTTTGTGGGGGATGTGTTGTTGTATCTTTTGCAGGGGATTGGAATTGTGTTATAAAAATAAGGATGTGGAACCTAGGGGGGCGGGTTGTGTGTTAGGGGAGTTGGAATGCCTGAGGGATGCGGGAGTGTGGATGTGGTTGGAGGAGAGGGGGTGGAAGGTAGATCATACTTTTGTTAAAAGGGGGATACGCGACACGATTAGACCGCATTTATGTGACAAGGAAATACTATAGAGGGGGTTTTGTCATTAGACATGGGTTTTCTGACCCTTAAAGTGTTTTGGGGGGAAGGTGACAGGGGAAAGGTGATTCGCAGATATGATAGTTACTACAAGGGGATGGGGAGATGAATGATTTTGGGAAATGGTGGGAGACTTGTTGGGACAAAGGCGGGGAAGTAGAGGATGTTTTGGGTTGGGGGGGAGACGTGGGCAAAGCCGGGAAATTGGGGTTTTTTTACAAAAAAAAAAGGTAGAGGGAAGGCGAAGTGGAAGTTTGGACTGCAAAGGTATTTGGGGGGACAGTTGAGTCGATGTTATAAAGGGGGTTGGGGGGTACCTAGGGGGGGGAAATAGAGGTTCTGAGAGGACGCTTGAAGGATCTCCAAAATAAAAAGATTTGATGCTCTACAGGTACGTGGGGGAATGGGGGAAAGGTCTTGTGGGGGGGATCGGCCACCCGGATGCTTGTTAAGGGGGTTTTCCCAAGAACGACGGGAAGGGGATCACTATCATATGGTTGGGGGGTGCGAAGGGGTGGGGGATATGGGGGTGGGGCAATCTTTGAGGACTACTGAAGGTAGGGGTTTATGTAGATCTTTGGTTCCGGGAAAGATGGCTTATATGGGAGGAGGAGGACAGGAGGGAAAAATTTTTTGGAGGAAGGGATTGGGGAATCAAAGGAGTTGCTTGATTGGGGAGCATGAGGGGGTGTGAAGCAGTGCAAATTTGAGTCGGGGAAAAGGCACCGGGCATAGATGGAATTCCCAATGTTTTTTATGTGGTACTTTGGGGGGAATATTTTTGAAAGATTGTTTGGTACGATTATTTAATTGCATGAAAGACAGGTTTGATTGGGGAGCCCGCGTACGGGTGTGGTGGTTCTGGTAAAAAAGGGGGATGGAAGACACTGGGGTTATAAGGCGATCCCCCTCATTTCCCAGACTATAAGATGTTTGCGAAATTTTTTGGGTAATAGGATAAAATTGGTGCTTAAAGAAGTCATTACCAGGGACAGTTTGGTATACCGGGGAGAAGTATGAGTGTGGGTCATGGGAAGATCATTGATTTCGTGGAAGGAAGGGGGGGGGATTTTTGTGGTTGGTTTGGGGGGAGGCTTATGATTGTGTGGATAGGGGTATGTTGAGTGTTTTTTTATGGCGACAAGGGTTTGGAGACGAAATTACTGGGTGGGTAGAGACTTTGTAAAAATCGTTAATTAGGATCAGGTGAATGGCAGAGTGGGAGCACGGGTGTGTATGGAAAGGGGCTTGAGGCAGGGATGCCCCTTGCTCCAAAACTGTTTGCTGTATACAAGCCCCTTTTTTACCGTTTAATTACTGAGGGGTGGGGGGAAAAAGGGGTGGGGAGGGCGTCAGCGATCCCCAGGTATATTAGGGTACGTAAAACGACACAACGGTTTTGGTGGGAGGGGAGGGGGGGTTAAGTAATGGGGTTGTTTTTGAGGTCTTTGGGGGGGCTACGGGGTTGGGGTGAAGGGGGGCAAAGTCGAAGTTATTGGAGGTGGGGGGGGTGGGTGGGGGTGTTTGGGCGGGGTCTATGGTTGGACAATTGTGGAGAGTATAAAAATCTGCGTGGTGGTGTAAAAGAAGGATGGTGGGGCCCTCAGTTGGTAAACTCAGAGGCGGTGGGGGGGGGAGGACTATGGCAAGGATGAGAGGGTGGAGGGCGGGGGATGTAACTTTCAACAGAGGGTGGTGGTGGTTAATACGTTAGTGTACATTTAAAAAGGGATGGCACGTGGCTGCAGTGTACCCTGTGAGAAACGTCTGACGTTCAGGAGCTCCCCGGAAAAAGTCTTGCGGTATGTGTTGGGATATGGAAGGCCATGGCTTAGGAAAGGTGGTTATGATGAGTGTTAGGAGGAGGGTTGGGGCTTATCCCATTGGAAAGATGAGCACAGAACGTGTATGTGAAAAGGGGGTACCTTAGGGCTGGGGGGGAGAGGGGGGGACAAGGGGGAGGGAAGGGCATTACCTCACTCACTCTTTTACCCCTCACCCCTTTTTAAAACCTCTTTGGGAACGTGGTGAAGTGGGAAGGATTTACGAGTGTGTGAGGATATGGTGCGAAATCTTTCTTTCGGATGCCTAAGAGGTTGAGAGCGAAATCGGCTAGGGAATATAGGCGGGATAGGGGGGGAGGTGCAAGGGGGGGGCTATCTTTCCGGTTTTGGTTAGATTGGGATATGGGAGGGGGTTTCCCTAAAATCAATTAAAGCCGAAAGTTAGGGAATTGGTTTATAGATTTTTTAAAGGGTATTTTAGCATCAATCAGTTCTCTTCCATTTGGGGTTTGTGGGGGGCCAAGGAGTTGTCCAAGATGTGGGGGGGGAGGAGACTGCGTACCATCGTACCATTTCGGTTTTTTTTTTGCTTGAATTTGGAGACGGGGGGGAATGGCTGTCAAAGGGGGATGGAGAGGTGGGTGGGGGGGGGGTTTGTCGTCGCTGGGGGGTTTGAGTTTCGATGTGGATGGGGTGCAGGGGGGGTTGGGAGGGCGGTTAGGTATGTGGTAGCGGATTATTTGTATGTCTCATGGGCAATTCGTAATGAAATAGGAGATTATAGAATTCGGGCTTTGGCTGCTTGTTTATCGTACACAGTGTAGAAATAAAGGGGGGGATATGGTAGGAAATGGGAATAGAGTTTTTTTGGAGAGCTAAAAGGGAAATTTTAAAGATGGTGGGGTTGACAACTCTGGGGGAGGGGGGAAACCCAAAATGGGTTGGTCCTCGGGGAGATAGGTAAGGTGGGGAAAGGGGGGGTGTGGATGAGTAAAAGTGTTTGGTGGCATGTGAGGGGGGGTTTGGGGGGGAAGGGCGGGGGACTTCTGACCTGGTACAAGGAGGACTTCTGACAAAAATAGGGAGTATGCATGGAGGAAGGGGTTTTTGGGGGTTTTTCTTTCATTGACTTTGTGGACTTTGGGTTATAGAATTGCTTAAGTTAGGGGGAAAAGCGTAGGGGGTGTCCCAGTGTCGGAAGGGTTTCTTGCTGTTTTCAGTATATTATGCATGCATATGAATCATGGTGCTAAAGTCTGTGTTTTATGGGTTTTTAAAAGCACATAAAGAGTAAGGGTTTAAAGTTGGGAACCCCCATAAGGGGGTGGACCAATTTGTGTCTTTGTGTTGAGGCATTTTATTATTATCTTTCATTGTATGGATATTACTTCCAAAAGGGTCCTGGGGTTGGAGTTTTGTCGTTGGGTTTGTGTATTCTATACGGGTGTTTAGCTCGGGGGGGATATTGTGGCATTTCCCACGGGGGTGGGCATAGTATTTCCCAAATGTACCTTTTTCACCTTCTGTGCCTTTAATGGTTCTACTATCTTTATCCAAATTGGGAAATCATAGATTATAAGGATGTATTATGCTTTGGAAGTGCTTTACTTCTTTTTTTTAAACACCCTAATGTTACAGGGTATAGAATTTATCAAAATTTTATGTTTATATTTAAAGTTATATAATGTATATGGGCCTTATGTTCCCGCTGAACGTAATAACTTGGCTTGGAAGACAGGTGTGCATAATTTATTTAATTTTCTTGGTTTATGTTCCTTCCCAATATAAAATTTTCAGTTAAGAGATAAGTGTTGATTAGATGTATTATGTATTTGGTTGTGGGGAATGATATGTCCCAAAATTCAAGTTGATAATTTCATATTCACAAAAATTGTAAAATAATAGTATCAAAAAACTATTATAGACTTATAAACATAATCTGTTTCCCTAGTGATGCATATTATTTTCAATTTTTTTTAAAGGGACTTTTTCCCGTTGTTTTTTTCTGGGTTTTTAGTGATATTGGATTTATATATGTCTTGAATTTATACACATTGGAGAGATGTGTTGGAAGGGGGGGTTTTTTTTTTGTACTGTGGATATGTATCATTTTTCCTTTTATGGGTTCACGTTTAGCGGACTACTTTTTATGTTGTATATATTATGCGGTTTTAAATAAAATATAAAAAAAAATAGTAAGTAGGTACCTGGATGTTAGTTACCTTACACCTCCTGTTACTGATAACCTGGTAGTAAAGAGGTACCTGGATTTAGTTACCTTATCCTCCTGTTACTGATAACCTAGTAGTAAGTAGGTACCTAGATGTTAGTTACCTTACACCTCCTGTTACTGATAACCTGGTAGTAAGGGGTACCTGGATTTAATTACCCCACCCCCCTCCCCCGTTACTGATAACATGATAGTAAGTAGGTATCTGGATGTTAGTTACCCACCTCATGCGTAACCAAGTAAGTAGGTACCTGGATGTTAGTTAACTTACACCTCCCGTTACTGATAACCTGGTAGTAAGTAGGACCCGGATGTTGTTACCTTCCCTCCTGTTACTGATAACCTGGGAGTAAAAAGGTACCTGGATGTTAGTTACCAAACTCCGTCACTGATAACCTGGGAGTAAGTAGGTACCCGGATGTTAGTTACCTTACACCCGTGTTACTGATAACCTGGTAGTAAGTAGGTACCTGGATGTTAGTTAACTTACACCTCGTGTTACTGATATCCTGGTAGTAAGTAGGTACCTGGATGTTAGTTACCTTACACCTCCGTCACGATAATCTGGTAGTAAATAGGTACCTGGATGTTAGTTACCTTACACCCCTGTCACTGATAACCTGGTAGTAAGTAGGTACCTGGATGTTGTTACCCCACCTCCTGTTACTGATAACTTGGAGTAAATAGGTACCCGGATGTTAGTTACCTTACACCTCCTGTTACTGATAACCTGGTAGTAATATACCGGATGTTGTTACCCCACCCCCTGTTACTGATAACATGATAGTAAGTAGGTATCTGGATGTTAGTTACCTTACACCTCATGTTACTGATAACCTAGTAGTAAATAGGTACCTGGATGTTAGTTAACTCCCCCTCCTGTTACTGATAACCTGGTAGTAAGTAGGTACCTGGATGTTAGTTACCCACCTCCTGTTACTGATAACCTGGTAGTAAATAGGTACCTGGATGTTAGTTACCACACCTCCCGTCACAAACCGGGTAAATAGGTACCGGGTGTTGTTCCACACCTCGGGTTTCTGATAACCGGGAGTGTAGGACCCGGATGTTATTACCTTACACCCGTGTTACTGATATCCTGGTAGTAAGTAGGTACCCGGATGTTATTCCCTTTCACCTCCCGTCACTGATAACCTGGTAAAGAGGACCCGGATGTTAGTTACCACACCTCCTGTTACTGATAACCTGGTAATAAGTAGGTACCTGGATGTTAGTTCCTTTCACCCCCGTCACGATAACCTGGTAGTAAATAGGACCCGGGTGTTCGTTTACTTACTTCTGCAATTCTTTTCCAGGGTTAATAGGTATCTGGATGTCAACTTAAACCGCTGTCGATATTCTCTTTGCAGTAAGTAGGTACCCGGGTGCTATCGTACACCGGTCACTATTCACCCAGCAGTAAG
>WNWK01049680.1:0-13122 GCA_009830355.1 Cherax destructor
GGGGGAGAGGGGAGAGGGAGGAATGGGGGGATAGAGGGTGTAGTGTTAGTATGGTAGGGTATGGGAGGGTCTGAGGGTGACCATCATATCAGGTTTCAGCCGTGTGTGTGCGTGTGTGTGTGTGTATGTGTGTGTGTGTGTGTGTGTGTGTGTGTGTGTGTGAGTGTGTGTGGAGTGTGTGTGTGTGTGTGTGTGTGTGTGTGTGTGTGCGTGTGTGTGTATGTGTGTGTGTGTGTGTGTGTGTGAGTGTGTGTAGGAGGTGTGTGTGTGTGTGTGTGTGTGTGTGTGTGCGTGTGTGTGTGTGTGTGTGTGTGTGTGTGTGTGTGTGTGTAGGAGGGCTAGGAGGTACAAGTGGGGGGGGGGAGGAAGTGTTATTGGGTTAGTGGTCAAGTTCTTGTAGGTCTACTGTCATGTGAGTGTGTGTGTACGTGTATGTGTGTGTGCCTGTCCTCACTGCATTGATTCAATTAGAATATTTCACTGTGACTGCCTTCTGGTTATCCTAGGCTCCCTACGTATGCTTCATGTGATAGCTATCACTGTACTCGTGTATACCTGTATAACTTTGCTTAGTTATTGAATAAACACTGTCAGAGTAGTGTAGTGTTCGTGTGACTGTATCCGTCTGTTAAGATAATCTTCCTAAAGTTTGCAATACTTCACAAGATTTGGAATACTATCCTAATATTATACTAGACTTTAGCTAGTACTAGTTCTAGAAACGAGTAATACTACTAAGCTAAGCTAAGACAAACCCAATTGTTGGTTTATGTGAGCGTGTGTGTGTGTGTGTGTGTGTGTGCGTCTTGGCATCTCGTTCACAGGGCCTACCTAATTTAATTTTAATTCTAGAATGCTACTAACCACTGCTACTAAAAGTTACTACTTATACATTGGTAATAATATTGATGCTAATACGTGAACAGTTGTATGGAATACTATTCTGTGTCCTGACTACTTCAAGTGTATGTGTGTGTGCGTGCGTACACATGTGTACATTTGGTTGGTAGCCCTGCGCCTAACTTATCTTTCTACCTATGAAATTCTTATGTTTACAGCTCCTCCGAGCAGGGATTTTTCCCACACTTCAGCAACTCAGGGCCAGGAACCTGCAAAACCTGCAAACCACAACTAGGATTTTTGTACATTACATCAGATGTCTTCTGGGTCGTCAGATTGTTGATACTCTTCTGGTGGCACCCTGCTGGGTATTGTACCTCTTCGTTTCTTTTCTATTGGGCTCACCTAATGCAGTCACCGTACTGCTCACTGCTTCCTTGCACTTGTCTCCCTTACTTGGTACCTCAGTAGATATGCTCCCCACTGTGTTATATCTCACTCGATATATTCCCCACTTCCTGCTGTGTGGCAACCGCTGTTAGGCCTATCACCGGTTCCCCTCACCGCACTTTCACTTTACTATGTGTTTTCCCTCTGCGTCACTCGTATTTCCCCGCTTTTTGGTTTAAATGGTATGACACTTTAGCCTATGCCCACGCCTGTTTGTTGCACTCGGATTCCCCCTAGGACCACCCAATACCACCCAATTTAGCGGAGCTCAAAACACGCGTGACTGCTGTGACTGTGACTGCTGGGTGTGAGGACTTATATATGCATATAGATGTATACACCTGATGTTTCACCTATAATAGTTTGGTTATAGTCTGTTCTTTCCCGTTTATTATATTTATATAAAAAGGAAAAAAATCATGATTCTGCTATATGTATTCATGTCATTCCCTCGGTATACTGATTACGTTGTACATTTCAGTATACATTAATGTTCATATATTATGTATATTAATGTTCAAGGTTGTGTACAGACGACAGAATGGTCAAAGTTAGTACATTCAACGCCCAGCCCTGGTTGTGTGCGGGTGCTCGTCGTGACCTCTGGTGGCCGCATCGTGAAATTTTATTTTCACTGTCATGGCGGAGGGCTACAGGAGGAGGTTAAAACTGTTGGTGAATTCTACAGGAGCAGTGTACCCGTCCAACGCGGATATTGTTCTACCTGCGATTCTCGTGATGTGCTGGGGTGGACCATTCCGATTATACGGGATATCCCTCAATGGGCGGAGGCTGTTTGTGAAGTTTGCGTGTTGGCGTATCATAGGATCGTGGATACATTTCAGGACAAAGGTTGGGTGTTATCAGGCCTTGGGTATGTGTCCATGATGTGTCAGCCACCTACAAGTGGGTGAAGCTGAAGAATGTGCCTTTTGAGGCGGGAGAATGTGACATTACTGAAGCCATGCAAAATATGGCATTGTTCATGCAGTAACTGTTGGCAGGTGGGCGAAGGGGCCCTATGCTGGGATGTTGGAGGGGCGTATTCCGTCAAGATGACGTTACGTCAGAGATCCCTTCTTATGTAATAATGACTGGTTTTCGCCGCAGGTGTATGTTACATATGTTGGGCAGGTTCGAACCTGTCGTTATCGGACACAGGACACCTGGCGGCGGACTGTAATCGAAGGAAACGGAAGTGAGGCGAGGTGTGGGCGGGACGTGAGGCAAGGAGGTTTCAACATTCTGACAGAAGACCAACGTGTGGCGCGGGCAGGAGGGCATGGTGCGTCAGTCGTGGGCGAGGAGGTGGAGCAGGTGGAAGGGCAGATGGGAGGCGAGGGTAATGTGTCGTCTGGCATTAGAGGAACATAGTACGGCGTCTGTTGCTGATCATCAGGGATGCATGGGGAGGCAGAGATTTTGAAGGACTTACGAGGATTCATACAGGGAGATAATTTGTAATGGAAGAAGTTTCTGTTTGGAGCGAGGTGATTTCAAGAATGATCAAAATGAGGCTGTTGTTGAGAATGATATGTGTGGGAAGTGAATAGTTCAGGTATCTGTGGTAGTAGCAGAGGTTCATAGGAGAAATGGAGTTGTTGAGGAAAGGGAGTCAGGAAAAGGCCGGGAGAGTCTGAGGATGACTTGCAGCTGCACAAAGGCCTGGGAAAAAGTGTGGGCAGATGGGTGCAGGGAAAGGAGGTAGGTCAAGGGTACTGGGGGTGCTAGGGAAGAAAAGGAGGATGGGAGGGGTAGGAGGGGAGGATGGGGAAGGACATATGATAATGGAAAAGAAGTACTGAAGCCAAAGGGAAAAACCCCAGTCTTGCTTCGTGTGTAACATTTAATGTGAATGGCCTCAGGAATGAGGTGAAGTAAATGGGTAGGTAACTTTGCGGAGGGGGAAAGTTGATGTTTCTTTTGTCAAGACATAATTATAGGAAGGGTAATGACTAGTAATAAAGGGTATAGGATTTTGGTGTGATGCACGGGCATTTAAAGGGGTGTTGGTAGGAGTCAGTGAGTTATGTCCATTCACTTTAGAGTCTTGGGAGGATGTGGGTGGTAGAATAGTTAAGTAACGGGATTGGGGTGGTACAGGTGAGTTTCCTGGGAGTATATATGCCGCTATAAGCAATAGGAGACTAAGGATGTTTTTGTAAACAATAGTTGGCGTAGCTGTCCGGGTTTGCTCAGTGTCTATAATTGCTGGGGGTGGTGTGTTCGGATTAGAGCGTGAGCACGGGGTGGGGGTGTGTTGGGTCGTTGAGGGGTGTGTTGGGGGCAGTGGGAGTGGAGGCTGGTGGGGACAGGGAAATGGTGGAATATACCTTTGTGAGAAGGATTATCCACGACTGGACAGAATATATGTGACAAGGGCGGTGGATGTTCGGAGGGTGGAATGTGTCGATGTGGGTTTTTTGGATCATAGGGGAGTGTTGTTTGAAGGGGTGGGGCGGGCGTGAGTGTGTATAAGAGTTTTGGAAATGAATACGAGATTATTGAAGAGGGAAGGGGGGCTGAGATGTTCGAAGAGTGGTGGGAGGTGTGAAGGGAGGGGTGGGGGTGTCAAATGGGATTGTCAGATGGTGGATGGAGAGGGAAAGAGGAAATTGGAAGTTTTATGGGTGGGTGGTAGGGAAGATAGCAGGAGTAGGTTTGGGTATCAGAAATATTTGGAGGGGTTGTTCGTGATTGTCGGCGGGATTGGGGGTAGGAGAAGCGGAGGTAGTGGTGAGGGGTATGTTACGGGATTTACAAGAGGAACGTTTCATGCCTTACGGGTTAGGAGTGGTATGGAGGAGGTTTTATGGGGAAATAAGGCTTCAAGGTGGTTTTAAGGAATTTTGAGAAACGTAGGAGGGATGTTAATTTCGTCTTTGAAAGTGGAGGGGTGGATGGGTACCAGGAGGGGGGGTTTTAAGAACGACGGAGGGCATGGGGAGTGCGCGGAAGGATGGTTTCGTGTTCAACAGGAAGGGAATGTTAATCAGGTGGAAAGACAAGGGTTGTTGCAGGGCATGGAGATTCTTGGGGTGTGGAGGGGAAGAGTGCGGGGCAGGAATTTTGGAGGAGGAGGTTTGGGAAGCCGTGCAGGGTTTGAGGTTGGGGAAGTCACCTGGGATCGATGGGTTGCCGGGGGATTTGTCGTAACTCATTGGGAGGTTTTAAAAGGGGTTCTCGTGAGGTTGTTTAATGGGTTGAGGAGGATGTTTCATGGGGAATCAATGAGGACTGGGGTAGTAGTATTGTGGAAGGGAGATTCTCCTGAGGGCTTAAGTGATTATAGGGGTCTGGCTTTGTTGAGGCGGATTACAAAATTTTTGCAAAATTTTGGCAAATAGGATCAAGAGGGTTTAGGTGGAGTTTTGCATGAGGGTCAATTTGGGGTGCCTGGAAGGGTATTCGTACAGGGCATCGGCGAGTAGCAGTTTATTGAAGAAGTGAGGAGGGAGGTGTTAGGATTGGATTGGCAGGAGGCATATGACAGGGTTGATCGAGAAATGTTATTAGCAATATTGGAGAGGCAGGGTTTTGGGAAGGGGTGGTAAGGTGGGTGAAACATTGTATGCAGGTGCGTTATTTCAGTGCAGATTAATGGGAAGGTGGGAAGGGCAGTGGAAATGCAGAGGGTCTGCGACAGGGTTGTCCTCTGTCGCAGATCCTTCCCTTTTGGGACCCTTTTTACAGATTGGTAGAGGCGGGGTTGAGGGGAGGGTCTGAGGAGAGGGGGGTGGTGGGTGGCATGGTTGGTTATGTTGATGACACCACGGTGTTGGTTAGGAAGGGTGGCAGTGAGTAAGTTGAATGATTTGATAAACGTTTTGGGAGGGAACAGGGATGAGGTTAATAGGGAAGTCTAATTTATTGGAGGTAGGAAGTTGGTCTGGGGAACGTTGGGGTTGCGGAGGGGTTGGATTTGTAGAAATGATTAAGATATGCGGTATAGTTTTAGTGCAGATGAGGTAGTGGCGCGGGAGGTGAATTCAGGGCGGTGGTGGATGCGGCAGTGGAAGGATGAGGGCTGGGGAGTGGAGGTGACATTACTGCAAGAGTTATTGTTATAAATGTGTTGGTGTATAGCAAAATTTTTGGTTTAGGGCGTGTGTATATCCTCTCTTGGAGGGGGATGTGCAACGTTTGTTGAGTAATGTTTTAAGGTTGTATGGGGGCATGGGAGACACTGGCTAAGTAGGAGGTAGTGGAAACTAAGACGAGGTGGGGTGGGATAGGGTTGATACCGTTGAGGTGTAGATTACAAGTGTGTTTGTGAGGCATGAATTTCTGATGCGGGGGGAGGGGAAGAAGAGTGGGGTTAGTAATGAAGAGGGGCGAGGTGGTGGAAGGAAGGATATATTGGTATGTGAGGCAATTTTACAAGGGTTAATGGTGATGAAAGAGCCGGGGGCAGTAGGGTTAGTAGGTTGGATAGGTTGGGCTTGGAGGGAGGGAGGTGCAGGGAGAGGGGTTTATCCCTGATGATTGGCAAGGAATATGGAGGTGGTTTCAGCTAAAGTTACATCCTAGGGTGCGAGAAGGAGGATATAGGTTTTTGCAGGGGTTTTGGCTTCTAGAGCTCAATTATACGTCATGGGGTTGGTAGCCGATGGGGTTTGCGGTAGGTGTGGCGAGCTGGAAACGGCATATCATGTCGTTTATTTTTGTGATGGATTGCAGGAGGTGAGAGAATGGTTTGGGGGGTGTTACGACAGGTGGGGGAAAGGGAGGTTTCGGTTCTGAGGGCGCTGAGTTTGGACCTGGGGCAGTTTCGGACAGCATACGCAGGGTTGTCTTATTTGGTATTGGATTATGTTTATATTTCATGGAGTTGTAGGGAAAGGAGGAGGAGGCAGATTGGGGCATTGGGAGCGGTTTTTTATAGGACTAAGTGTAGGAACAGGAATTATATGGTAGGGCGTGGGATGGGGCTTTCGCAGCCTTATCGAGAATGACAGTGCATGGGTTAAGGGCGTGGGGAGGGGAGAGGTTAGTGGGGAAGGGAGGGGGATGGGTTGGGGGTGGTGAACGGGGATGGGTAAAGTAGTGGGAATGTGTAGATGATAGGTAAGGGGGTTAGGTGGGTTCTTAGGTGGAAGGCCGTTAGGTGGGGAGGTGTAGATCAGTGGGGAAGAGGCTGGGGTAGTTTGTGCTTCAGTACATCTGAGTATGAGAACCTTCTATGCCGAAGGTTGGTTCTGATTTTGGATAAGATGCATACAAGGATTGTATAATCATTGATGTTCATATATTTTGGGCCTTCTGTGTAAGGTCATTATTGGAGTAAGTTATTTTTGTTATGTTTGTGTTTTCTGTGTTTTGTGTTGAAAAGGCAGAGATCATTATATAAAAATATGTAACATTTTGTGTGTGTGCGTGGTTCATGTTATGTTTTCTTGTTTGAGGATTGTGTCCAAGGGGGGTATGCATGTGGGGTATATGGGTAGTTCTTTATAAGAAGTGTATATCTCTTCTTGTCTATATTTTGTTATATCATGTTATTGTGTATAGATCAGAAGTATACTAAAGGTGGCCTTAAGTATATGGGGCTTGGTGGTTGTAAGAATTTTTGGGGAATAGGACGGATATGTAGTTGTCAGGTATATATTGTGTATAATGTAACCCATGGTTGGGAAGGTATATATGTTTTTATATACGATTGTGTCATGGGTAATATGTATGTAATATGTATTCATTCCTTGTGTGGTCATTGTTTTGTGGTTTTATGTTTTGTCTTATGGCATAACAATGCGTGAACGATCTTGGAGGAGGGGTGCTGTACAAGGATGAGATTGTAGTTGTTTCTGGTGTGCCTTGAAGCGTTCACGTAGAACTTATTGATTGGTTGGTATATATTTCGTCTGTTATAGCGAAAGGAAGGAACCATGGAGTGTGATGTAATATTATATTTGGTACTAAGCATTTGGTGTGGGGAAAGTTGGCTTGTAGTTGTTTTGGTTTTGGGAAATTCTTATGTAAAAGGTAATATCTATGTCATGATGTTTGTATACGCAGATTTCAATAAAATATAAAAAAAAAGTTCTACATTTGTCATAATTGTTTCCCAATGTTTTGTGTCAGCCACAATGAAAGTGAGGTGGTGAGTGTGTGGTTTCAATGTTCACATTTGGTTATAATAATATACATTATTAAAAATATTTTATCAAACGTTTCCTCATGATGAATGTATTAGTAAAAGGTACTATGTAGGTCTCTTTAGGGTAGGTGGGATTGTAGGGAGGGGTCAATTTTTTATGGACCCCCATTGTGTTATTACATACATAACGTGTTTGTGCTTCTTTGGCAGTAAGTAACGTACGAGGTGCCTAAATATGTAAGTTATATATTGTAAAGTGCTTATTGTCAGAACTTTGCATTGCATGCTTTCCATAGTTTGCAGATGTTTGTACATTCGGTTGTAGGTGTCATATTGATGTGTGTATTTTGTATATTTCGTTCACATTAAATAAAAAAAAAAAAATCTCATGATTGTTATGGGAATAGGCACATTTAGTGTGCAGATTTCTTTTGGGGTAGGTGAGGTTGAGGGGGGGTCATGTTTTTATAGTTCTCGATTATGATATTAAATAAATTACGTGTTGTTCTTACTGGCAGTTACAATTGTTCATGATGCCAATGATATGTATTTGTATATTGTCTTGTGCTTTATCGTCAGTATGTTGCATTGTATTCGTGTTCATTGTATTCGGATGGCAAGTTTTTACTTGGAATTTTGAAGCCGAGATTCATGTGTGTTTATACACATGGGTGTTTGAGTTGTATTATTGTAATATCCTGTACTGGTTATAAGGTCATATTGATTTGTGTGTATGTATAATGTCTGTTTTAAATAAAATATAAAAAAAAAAAATTGAAAAACATGTCCTCAGACTCTTCCATTATTCCACAGAACATATCTACTATAATTAAACAAAGAAATGGAGCATACCATACACACACATAACCCCAACTGAACATACAGACACATTAATAATATACACTTATCATTACAAAACCAGCTCAACCTCTCAACTCCCCTAATAAAAAAAAAAAAACTAATTTAGTAAAATCTACCAATGAAAACTGAAACATTTCTTGAGATCACAGAATCCCTTTTACCCCCCATTTTATCCTAACGATACCCATACATACATTTCTCTCATCTGTAAAGACAAAAAAAAAACTTAAAATTTGAGCTACTGATCACACTAAAATCATGTAACCCTTAATAAAACAAGACAACCAAAAAGCAGTCCGCACCTGACGATCCAGGGAGCCATGGTCCTCATCCGGCTGCGTCACCGGTGGCAGTGATACAACCACCTCCGCCTCTTCCTCCACGACGTCACTCCACTTGCCAGTACTAATCAGCTCACCCGTAGCTGCTGGCTCCTGTTGATGTACAGCCTCATCCTGCAATGTCGTCTCCCCTTGTTCCTGCATCGTGGCACCATGTTGTCGCTGGGTTGGTATCCCCGTCGGTCACACGCCAGTGCCATATGCCCGGCTGCCCAATAGCCTACACGTTCGCACCTCCCGTACGTAACATAGACTTGTGTACGGAATTCCGACAGTAGAACATATGAAGGTATTGGTCTCCTCAATGTCATCTTGAGACTGACCAACCCTTCCGGCATACCAGCATAGGCCCCCTGGGTCCACCTCCCGATGTTAGCGGCATGTATCACTCCATATGCCTGAAAGACCCTCTTCACATCAACAGCATCGGCCTCAAATGGCAAATTACGTACTCTGATCCAAACATACGTAGCCAACACGTTCCGTAACCTCACCTCCAAGCCTTCACTAACGACCATTCGCTTTTCCTGGTAAGCGTCAACCACTCGTTCATATGCTCCACTGGTCACAAATTTCACAAATACCCTAGAGGCTCCATTTAGCGCTACTCCATATAAATCTTCCGTGGGTATTCCATAAGCGTCTCGAATTATGGCAGGCAATAATACTTCTGCATTGGACGGGTAGATAGCTCCCACCAGCACTTCAATACACACAGTGTTTATCCTCCTCCGTACGTCGCCGCCATATTGAAACTAAAGGTCTACTAAATGGTCACTGTCTTGAACACTATGTGCTTAATTGTGCACTTATTGAGGAATATAGAGATAGACAATATAATAACCTATGTGACATGTCAAGATATCTTATTCATGAAATAAGATACCTGCTTGTAACAGATAATTGAAATGTAGATATAAACCCAAATGTACAATTGTTAACCCTTTTCGGCCTAGTGCCTAGGCCTTTTGTGTATCCATATGCTCTTGCGCTACCGTCCACAGGATGGATATGGGGTGCACAATAAACTAGCCACTTCGGTGGCAAAATCTAATCTCCACCAGAGACCCTTGCCAGCACACCTGCTCACGACCAAGGTCGGGCAGCGAATGCGTGTGGAGTGGGGCTATGTCTGTTGTTTAGTAACTGCGGACGACCCCAGTGTTCATGCCCCCTCTCCATAGGAATGTTAAAAGCACGTGATAGGGCTTCTTGCAGTTCTTGATGAACACGGAGTTCCATGAGTCTGGGCCTGGAGCGGAGTGCATGGGCATGTCATTTATTGCCTTTTCGAAGTCATTTGGCGTCAGGGTGATGTCAGATAGGCATGCGTCAGTCAAGTTCTGTTGCACTCTCATAAAAAATTCATTTAGGTCTTCGATTTTCAGTCTGGTTGCGGCTAGCTAAAAACTGAGTCTACTGGGACTTAAGTAACTCACTCATTTCCTTGCTGTCATCTGTGTAGGACCCATCCCGTTTAAGTTTTTTTTTTATATTTTATTTAAAAACATTATGGACAATTTTACATATGTCAAAAATACATCTTAACAAATAAACAGGCGACAATCAATTATTTAATGTTAAGCTGTTTAAACCCGACACAATATATATTATGACAAACACAAGCTATGTACCTCTACAACCTCCTACTAACACCACACATACACTAACCAATATTCTTAATACATCAAGGTCACAAAAACATATGTACAAAGGTGCAGTCCTATGACAATTGATACATGACCATCATAAACATCACTTGTACTTAAACTTATGTTCTCACTCCTATCGTTGTACAAAAATATAACCCCAAAACCTAACCTACACACACCCATCCTCTACCATACAAAACCTAGCATATACCATGCATACCCTCCTTATCCCTTAAGTCCATCTTTGTGTTAAGAATACATTAAATAGTTATACAATACAAAAACTTATTCAATAATTTTTACAATTACATATCAAGCTAACAATATACATTTGATTCAAGGCCATAAATGAATCAACTTAAACTGTTCAAAAATAAAATCACGTTATTCTGGCAAAAGGTGTAACCTCCCTCATGCCTTCAATAATCTCGTGCTCATGTATTATTATGCCTACTGGTCTGTCCATTAACCGCCATCCTAGCCACTTTTCACAAACCACAGTGAAAGCCCCCTTCACTCTACCCTGACACCCCACCTTTTAAGACGGCAGTCGCACAAATACACCTTACACTCAAGTCTTAGTCTGTGTTCTGCAATCCAGGACATAATGCATTCCCTAAACCCCAAGGTAACCAGTCCCCACTACTACCAAACTCTCCCCATCCACCCCCTCACCCACCCTTCCACACATCATGCACACCACCCATAAAGATACACCCCCTTCCACAACCGCCCCCCTCGACCAGCCCCCTTAGTCGTTCGCATCCCGTTTAAGTAGGGGCCCCCTACTTTGGTGTTCTTGACTTTGACTTTGCATAAGAAAAGAAATACTTTGGGTTTCTTTCAATTTCGTTTATGGCTTTAGTTCTTCCGTTCTTTATTCCTGTAAGATTCCTTTAGTTTTAATTGATGTTTGCTATTTCTCTGACTGTGAGGGAAAAGTGGAGTTAATTATGGGTTAAGGTTGTTAGTCAGCCGGCGATCATTCACGGGTTCAGCGGTGCTTCCCTCTACGGGCCCAGGCAGAACCCCCCCTTTTCTGGTGGAGTTACCTTACCTGGTGAACAGAAAAACTGTGGAGAGTCACTACACCTCCCCACTTCTCCTGAACAGGTAAGGTGCTCTACCAGGTGTATATTTTGTTTGTGGTTGATTTAGGGTTCCAGTAATTTTCCATCTTAAAGTGAACATGTTATCCTTTTTCTTTCTTACGTGTTATGTTTGCTTACTTGTGGTAACCATTATTTATTTCTCTTTATCAGCTCTGCTGCTGGCCGGGCAGCTGGTACAGACGTTTTTTTGAAGGGCTAGATGACGTCTTTTGACTTGGTTTTGTCTATTCTTCCTTCTAAGTCTTATTTCCTCGACCAAGTGGCATGAGAATTCTTAACAACTGCCCAGGATAACCTTCCAACATCTCGTCTACACCAGAGACTCATCCTGGGCCTTATATTCTCCTACTCTCCATCCTGCCAGAACCACAATGGCCTATTTTTTTTATATATTTTATTAAAAAACTTAAAATTCTTTTTTTTTTCCCACCCAAGAGTCTATTTTTTATTAATTTTCCATTATATTTTGTTCAGGAGGGAAAGGGATTCCCCTGACACTGACTAGTGCTCCTTCGTATTTCAGATATATTGGCCTCTTTTAGCCGCTCCATTATTCTTTGCCCCTTTGCCTGTATAGGAGTGCCTCTCTTTCTAGTTTTCATCTTTTCCTCTTTTTCTTAAGGAATTTGCCTTGAGCAAACCTCAAGTGCCACAGAGTTAATTTGTTTTAGTCATAGGTTGGATTCGTGATGTGGCTATCTTCCCATTGTATATCATTTAGGACTTGGTTTACTTGGTCCCATCTTATGTTTTTGTTATTGAAGTGTAATTTGGGAAGGCTCCTCGCGGCTGATCACTTTTGTTGATCTTGGGCTCCCCCCATGCATGTCTGGACTTCTATTATGTTGTGATCTGAGTATATTGTTTTTGATATGATGACATTTCGTATCAGATCATCATTGTTGGTGAAGATGAGGTCCAGCGTATTTCTAATCTTTTAGGCTCTACTATTTGCTGGTTTAAGGTGAATTTGGTGCAGAGATTTAAAAATTCATGTGTGTGCGAGTTTTCATCTGGCTGCCTCCTGGTGTTATCTCTGCCCCCATTGTTTGCAATGCTCCTCCATTTTAGGTGCCTTGGTTGAAATCCCCAGGAGCAAAATGTTGGGGCAGGGCTGGAAGATTTTCCAGACAGTGGGCAATTTTCAGAAGCTGTTCCTGGAATTGTTGGGACGTTGCATCCGGGGGCTTGTACAAACCCCGATGACCAGGTTTTGATTCTCGATCTTTTTGCAATTTTCAACTACATCATTTGAGGTTTTGTAGTTCTGAAATATAAGTGACTCTGTGATATACAGGGCCCAACCCCCCCTTTTTTCCTGTTCACTCTGTCACATCGAAGGGTAGCCAGGGGTCCAAGTTCATTGTCCAAGTGATCCCTTTTGTGGTCTCTGTGAAAGCCGCAAACATAGCATTTGACTCTGTAAGGAGTCCACGGGGTAAGGTATTTTGTTTGTTGCTGGCTTTAGACCCTGAATATTTGCAAAGATGAATGTTGTTGGATTGGTGGTATAGGAGGGGGAGGTCTTTTTTTTTCACTAATATCTGTTGTTTTGGGGTGGAGGCCCTTGACTGTGATTCCACCCAGAAGTGATTCAGTTGGTGTCAATTTCTGTCATTTCCTGCCAGCTTTTTTTTTTCCCTTCCTGGCACTAAAAACCCCTCTCTCCGGTGTGGCTGTGGCTACCCCGGTTTTTCCATGGTCTGGATGTTCTGTGTCGCCCGTACCCTTTAGGTGGGGCTGGCAATATAAGTTATAGCACTGTTTTT